>OY744608.1:26281419-26396419 GCA_963556255.1 Allolobophora icterica | reverse complement strand
CTTGGATTTCTGAAAGAGCTCCAGGGGATTATCGGGGACTTTTAGTATGTTATTCTACTCATATTCCTAGACCTATCCTGAAAAATTCAGCTTGTTATGAAAAATTTCCACCTTAAACCTAATGCTCTTGGCCTAGATGTACATTATTCGCTTGGAGAACTCTGTAGAATTCGCCGTTGCGTTTGGCGGACATTTTTTACCATGGTATGGAGAAATTGTGTTAAGGTGATTAGAAATGTACGCCACAAGACTATTGACGAACTTTTCTATGTTCGCGTATGAGAAATGCGTTGAGTTATTCGCGTACTTGCGCCGGATGCTTTTTGGCTGACTTTTCACTGACGCTAGCGTATATTAGACGCTCTGGCGGTCTATTTAACTCGCCATTTAGGTTTCGCCTGTAGGCCTATAATAGTTTGGCTGATGTTCGTTAATATAAGCTATGCATCTACACCGTGTCTCAAAATAAACTGTGCAAAATTGTTTCTGTCAGAACTTCGTAAAATTTCCACCAATTGTAATAATTTTTAGTAGGTAGATGGCAAAATGGCTGAAATTTTATGCTATACATAAATTTTCCACCTCACCAGACTCATGTTACCGCACTACCTTGTTAAACACAGATGTACCAATTTCTTATATAACGCTTAAATTTTATTACATGCAACAAACTATTTCATCGAGCCGGGTGTCAAAGTGAATGGGGCCTACTATCGCGACAACCTTCTTGCCCAGAAGCTACTGCCAGACATACGCCGGATATCCTAGGGCGAGTTTTTTGTCTTTCAACAGGATGGCGCCCCGGCGCATCGAGCACGCGACACTGTCTCTTTCCTGGCGCGAGAAACGCCCGACTTCATACCTCCAAGACTGTGGCCGTCGAATTCACCGGATCTTAACCCAGTCGACTATAGCATATGGAGTGTGCTGCAGGAAAAGGTTTACCGCTCCAGTATAGCCAACGTCGACGAACTTAAAACGCGTCTGATCGACGAGTGGGCGCGCTTTGACCAGTCGACCATTGATGCTGATATCGGCCAGTGGCGTCGCCGTCTAAGCGCTTGTGTCCGTGTAAGCGGGGCACATTTCGAGCACCAATTCTAACACTTTTAAGCAGATCTGTCATAACAATTAAAAACTCTGTTAAGTAAACCATATTTTACTTTACCGCATGCTAATTAAATCGTCAGATAGTTTGTTGCATGTAATAAAATTTAAGCGTTATATAAGAAATTGGCACATCTGTGTTTAACAAGGTAGTGCGGTGACATAAGTCAGGTGAGGTGGAAAATTTATGTATAGCATAAAATTTCAGCCATTTTGCCATCTACCTACCAAAAATTATTAAAATTGGTGGAAATTTGACGAAGTTCTGACAGAAACAATTTTGCACAGTTTATTTTGAGACACGGTGTAGTAAGGTTTACAAGGTGGCTGACTTTCGCCAGTTCGCCTGGTACAAGCTATGTTCGCCGGCAGTATAAATTGCCGCCTGTAAATAGTATATAAGGACCTTGTATAGAGCAAACGGTTCGCTTCTCGTTCTTCGTGGATATACGTTTGGATCGTTATCGTAGCTCTTCGTGGATTTTCGTCTGGATCGTTGACACAGCTCTTCGTGGATTTTACGTATTTTCGTGCAGTAGTAGATGTACAATTTATTGAAAGAAGAATCTCGGTCGTTGTGAAATAAAAGAGTTATAATTTACGGCGAAAACAGTCTTTTCTTATTTTTAAGTCTTTGGCCAAAAAGCCGAAACCGAGCTCAACGGATATTAGCGACGGTCGTGAGGCATCCTGAAGTCGCGTCACGAGCCGTCGGCTGCCTTATCGGAAACACCTTACAGAAGTCCGGTCCCCTGGAAGTAGTAGTTCGCGACAATAACACTAACGAAAATTCATCGCTATTTTCGTTAATTACATAAAAAGTGCAATATCGATAAACATGAGAACGTGAAGTTTCTTTTTGATGGAAAGATATTTTTTTCGATTGTTAATATTAGAGTGAGAAACTTGTTTTGATTTTAATTTTCTATGTTAAGAGGAATATTATAAAAAAAGTTATCGTGTTCAAATCAGAATGTTTGTAATAAAAATCAAATTTCATGAATAAACGTTTAAAAGAAAACGAGGTTATATTTTTTAATAGAAAAAATCCATGAAATATCTGTGATAGACAGTGACTCCACGTGTACTGTAGCCATTAAGTATCAAATTCAAATTGAACAACAACACTTTGTTTTTTTGTCAATTTCAATTTTTTGCATTTGTTTGAGTCATAGAAATTTTCTGGCTGGGGTAATTTTCTTTACATAATTCTGTTAGGGAGTTCTTGAATGCTTGATGGTTGTTGACAAGGGGGAGGAGATCAAAAACTGCCTAAAATTTGTTGTCATAATCGATGACCCCATATATATGGACCAGGAGGAGCGCCATTGGGGCCACTTGTAACTATATACTAACTAAAATTAACTAAAATAAAAGTCCAGTAACTATAACTATAACTATAACTAAAAAATAATACTAACTATAACTGTAACTATAACTAAAATGAAAAGCCATTAACTATAACTATAACTATAACTAAAATAAAATCTGTAAGGAGAATCACACTGCTATCTGCTGGTGTATGTAGGCCTTTGTGTATTCTATTAGTAAGTGGATACGAGCGACACCTATTCATATCGATAGTTCTATTAAAGTATATTAGACGGATTCGCTATACGCAACCGGAGATGCAGTCATTTCATGGATGCATATGTAGGTGGTCAGCGTATGGTTGTTGGAGATGCTGCAGTGCACCATGGCTGCTGCTGCTGCTGCTGCTGCTGCAGGAACGCAGATCAGACGGCGACATGAAGCGCATCCATCGAGAGCAGATAGGGATGATGATCTCATACGTGGAGAAGATGACGTCAACCGGGTGTAATTACGACTGTGTCGTTTATGTGGCTGACGTCGTTCATCTACTTCGGGTGTTATTCTAGGAGCTGTACTAGACATTCCCTATAACTATAATACGACGTTCATAATACTGGTCCAAGCTATATGACTACAGGCCATAAATATATCTATATATACATGAACATGCCATCATCATCGTCGTCGTCATCATCATCGTCGTCGTCGTCGTCGATGGCTTGCTGATTGTCCCTGTCTTGGGCTCGTTTCCAGGCAGGAACTGTCGAATGTCTATCATCGTTCTATAGGCTATCATAGGGGATTGTGCGATGCTCTCTGGCCTTTTCATACACAGAATCTGTTTCTTCGCCTATAACGACGGTTCCGTGCAAAGTGACGCAATGAAATTCACTGTAAAACATTTTATTTTCGAAGTAAACCCTACAAACCTTTGTTTAGCAAAATATTTGAACCAACAATTTTCCCATTGGACGCTTCGCGGAATTTATATAGACCTATGCTACTTTAACAAGTGAGGGCAGGTAAAGTTATCGAGCTGCAGATGTAGACATACTAATATGTATATAATAATCAGTCTATATAAAATCCATATAGTCTGTGTCTGTCGTAGGACGCTACGTCACAAACGGCTTCTGTTCTATTGTGAAACATAAACCGTTTGTCTTGACGACAGCGGTCTTGACGACGGCGATAACCAACGATACATATAGGCCTATAATATGACGTCATAATACGACGGGCAAATACACTAGTAATGTAATAATATTCGTTTACTAGAATATTTGCCCGTCATATATTATGACAGTTTGTCTATGTTTCGAGAACGCGACAATCGGAATGTGTTTATTGCTTTCTGATCTCATAGAATAAAACTGTTGGCATAGCAACCTCTTTCATTTGACAAATAATAATTACATTGTGATCTCATAGAAATAAAACTGTTGGCATGGCAACATCTTTTATTAGTAAAAATAACAATTGCATTATGATCTCATAGAATAAAACTATTGGCATAGCAATCTCTTTCATTTTTAAAGTAATAATTACATTGTGATTTCATAGAAATAAAACGGTTGGCATGGCAACCTCTTAAATAGTTAAATAACAATTGCATTATGATCTCATGGAATAAAACTATTGGCATAGCAACCTCTTTCATTTTTAAAATAATAATTACATTGTGATTTCATAGAAATAAAGCTGTTGGCATGGCAACCTCTTTTATTAGTCAAACAACAATTGCATTATGATCTCATAGAATAAAGCTATTGGAGTAGAAACCTCTTTCTTTAACACATTCCGTCAGCGATTATCTTACGATGGACACATAGAGCTGGGAAACTATATTTAGGATTGATTCAAACTGAATCAACTGAATTCAAACTCAGTAAGATTACATGATATCGTAGTAACAGACGATAACAAGTTTAACAGGAGTCGAATTTAACTCTAAGGCAGCCTGCAAGGCGCCCATCTGTCCTACTGCTCAGTTAACCGTCGCCATCTAGGGAATGGAAGGCTGGGTCTACCTTGTGGGGCAAGCGGGTATCGAACCCGCGTCCTTCTGATCTTCATGCCAGCATGTTACCATTCAATCATCTCCCGCCCAGAACGGAACTTATGGAAACTTATATAGCGCCAATTGAAAACTCTTAAATGCGCTGGGAGAATCATTTTATACAATTTACGTGGTTCGTTTAAATTTATTTCTTAAGTTCATGCAGAAGAAAATATCTATCGGCTAAATAGCAAACCGACTTCGATAAGTGGGACTGGACTAATCTTGGGTGAAGGGCTTGCTCAAGGTAACTATAGGGGCCTACAATGATCGTCTCGAGAAGGCTGGCTATCCCTACAATCCGCGTTACAAGACGAAGCTGAACCAATGGGCGAATTGGTATCTAGCATGAGTATAGTTATATTCTGCAATGATTCCATTGCTTGGTAAGGACCCTTGGCATAATATGGTTGGCTTTAATAGGCTGTCCGTAGTCACTTCCGCATGTAACCGGATTTCAGACCATCCATGTGTAGAACCGATATAAATGGCTTGAGACTCGTCATCTTTCCAACACGAAGACGTCATTAAACATTCCCACACACACACACACACACACACACACACACACACACACACACACACACACACACACACACACACACACACACACACACACACACACACACACACACACACACACACACACACACACACAGCAACTAATAGCACTTTTTGTATAGGAATTACAGAACCAGAAATACTAACGTAAGGCATAGGGGCCTATACATTACACATCTCGTATTTATTTGAAGTATATACGCTGTACATGTAATGTAATGTAATAGAACACTTACACGTACACGTAAGTACCTCACAGAAGCACTAAACACGAGGCTAGCAGTCAGTTGACCAAGTGCGCTTTTAGTAGTCTAGAAAAATATACACTGTAGGCCCTATCACATATATTTATACATACATAGACACATGCATATATATATATGTATATATGCTATACATAAATACTCGTTGCCTCTTATAGGGACTCATTTCTTCTGCGATATATAAGAGTGTTGTTCGAAATAGACTCCTCAATCGCCCGCTGCCACCAGCCACTAGATATGTCTGCTGCATGCTAAGCACATACATAGGAGGACGATGTGAGGATGGGGAGGGCCTCGGATGGGGGGGGTGGTGACTTCTACTGCAATCATCAGCCACAGCAGCAGCAGCAGCATTCAGCATCCGTGCATCGATGGCGGTCTATAGCAGCAGCTGCCACACCAGGTCTCCGGGTGGCGCCACCTATGCATGTAGGGCGATATCATGAGGCCAAGAATTATGTCGTCAGCAACGGAACGATAACTGCACTGCGACAAGTAGAGGAACGAGGAATACATGCTTAGGGGTATACGTGCATGTGGTAGGTGTATGGTACTCTTTAAAGCATGGGACCTATATGTGGTAGGTGCATAGGACTCTTTAAAGCATGTGACTTATAGTGGTATAGGTGCATAGTATACTCTTTAAAGCATGGGACTTATATGTGGTAGGTGTATAGTATACTCTTTAAAGCATGGGACCTATATGTGGTAGGCGTATAGTACTCTTAAGAAGTTTAGAGCATGGGACTATTGTAGGTGTATATGACTTCTTAGAACATGAGATTCATTGTGGTAGGTGCATGAGACTCTTTCGAAGATTAGAGCGAGGGACTCTTGCGGTAGGTGCGTGGGACTCTTTAGAGCATGGGCCCACTGCAGTAAGCGCATGAAGGTTATACTGTCCTTCAAGATTGATGCGTTACTAAGAACTGTATCGAAGGACAAATATATGCCGAAAAAGGATAAGACGATTCTGGAAATTTATAGGTTTCTATGCAGACTATAGATGCCCATATATACAAGTATACATGCACATATATAGTATATGTATATTGAGTACATAGAGCACCAATAAACTATAGTAAATAGTTGTTCGGGCTATAAATGATAAGGAAAAGACATCAAGGCGGTGTCTCGAGGGAAGATCGAAGGCGGGAAGGCGCTCCCTATAAATCTCATTCCAAAGGGCATGATCTCAAGATCTATGGAAATTCATTGAGCAGTCAGTTGACGTGCGATCGAAATTATATACATATAGTCTATTATATATAATAAACTTGGATACAATGTATGCGTATATGTATTATATATATATATATATATATATATATATATATATAATTCAGTTTGGAATACATAGTCATTTGCATGAGGCGCCGCTGCATGGGGTATATTATAGTTCTAGCAAAGACTGCGCGTATATATATATTATATATTATATATATATATATATATATATATATATATATATATAGACAATGAATCAGAAATGAATCAGACAATAAATCAGCGTTGTTCAGAAATCGAGGAAACCGACTTCTGATGGAAGCTGCGTTTCATTTCTTAAGTGACGAAAAAAAGCAAAATCCTAAACTTATCTCGTACAAAATCTTAAGCGAAATTACTTAATTTTGTTGTTAATATCTTCGAAGGTTTATACAACTACAATGGTGATGGCGATGATGATGATGATGATGATGATGATGATGATGATGATGATGATGATGATGATGATGATGATGATGATGACGACGATTTTATGATGAGCACGAGAAGGATGATGAGGATAAGGTGCCTAAGGAAGAGTAGAAAGATGATGATGATGATGACGATCATGGTAACGACAATGATGATAAGGATGATGATGATGATGATGATGATGATGATGATGATGATGATGATGATGATGATGATGATGATGATGATGATGACGCCGATGACAAAACCTGTGATGTAAGTGATGACTAAGGTCATATTTCATTTGTAGGGCATCTTTTTCAAAAGGCGGATGCTGCAGGGAAGACAGACATCGTGTCCACCTCATTGCAGATGAATTGACGCCGCTCGCTCGCAAATCGTACATGCCGATACTTCGACAGGCTTCGGGTATCTTCGGCTGTCTTCAACTATCTTCGGCTGTCTTCGGCTCTCATCAGCTTTCTTATTCTCCCCATCTGGGAGTCATGGTACTGCAGAGACTTTGATAGTAGCAATTTGAAACACCACCGTCACCAATTAGACCCCTACTAACAATTTTAATCATTAAATATGCTTCATTGCAGCTGCTCTGCTTAAACCTTTTCTATCCCATAGGACTTGCAAGGAAAAAATAGAACAGCGTGACGCATATTGAAGTAATTCATTTCGTCATGGTTCAGTTGTTCTACTACGAGAACCGAGGCCAGTCTGCTCGCAAGCTCCTTCGTCACGAAGGATGCAAGAACAAGGTCCATCTGTTCCCGTACGAAGGTTGGGCTCGTCCAGCCAGCCTCTGCTACTGGGTCCTGAAGACTTCATGGTGGAGTAGAAGCAGGTGCAAGATCGTCCAGGTGTGCGGTGTCAAGAGGAACACGACCGTTGGTCGCATGACAACCGCTTCCAATGGCAACGTGACCGTCATGGGGAAGTTCAAGGGCGCCCAGGAGCAGGACCCTGACTTCCGGTTGACCCTCAACACGAACGTCTCGAGCTCAGACTTCCAGATTGGTTACAGCATGACGGGAATGTTGGAGAGAGGGTGTCGCAAGGAGGGAAGAATGGAAATGACCCATTATGCAATGATAAAGCGAAAGGGTTACTGATCGACAACTACACCACCACACCTACAAACCTGCTGGTCGCCCTCGGAACCCGTTTCAAAGAGGTGATCATCATATGCACCACTCTTATTATACGAGACAAACGTATTTCAATTCAAGAGACTTCAATCATTCCACCAATTAATCTGATTTACTCTATAATTATTAAAATCCCGATCATCGTTGTTGTGACCGCATCATTATTGCTATTTTAATTATCCTAATTATTATTTTTATTATTATTATAAAACTATATAATTATTATTACTACTACTACTATTACTACTACTATTACTACTACCAGAACTACTACTACTACTACTACTACTACTACTACTACTACTACTACTACTACTACTACTACTACTACTACTACTACTACTACTACTACTACGACTACTAATACTACGACTACTACTACTACTACTACTATTACCACTACTACTACTACTACTACTACTATTACCACTACTACTATTATCTTATTTGATGATAATGATGACTATTTTAATGATGATAACAATTGTCAGTGGATCACAGCAGTAGCAACAGGGACGTCATTTGGGGGTAAGGGGATTGCCCTCTGATTTTTTGAAAAAAAGAAAAAAGATATAAAAAAGAAAAGGAGGATGAAGAAAGGGGTAAAAAAGGAAAAAAAGAGACTCGTTTGGCTTACAGCACTGGCTTACCGTTTTGCACATGTAGACTAAATACAAACATGGGCAGCGATCCCGAGGGGTCGAAGGGGAGAAGAACCCCCACCTTTAACAGTGGGGGACACAGTGTACTGTTGTCCCCCAAACAGGGAGAAAATTGGTCGCGCTCACGAGCGAAAATTTTTTCACCTCTTTTTGCCCCCTCCCCCCTCCGGAAAAAGCTGAAATGACGTCCCTGAGTAGCAACAACTAATGCAGCATGACCTAAGTGCTAATAACTTTACTATCCACTACTGTACTACTTTCTGCGCTACAAATGCCGCTGTTATTGTGCCCTTTGGTGTGTCATTGGGTGTGATAAATGTTCATGTCGATTTTTTAATTGGCTACGATTGAAATTATTATTTAAACAGCATCTCTTGTCAAGTTTCGTTATTTAGTGCAGCAGTTGCAGGAATTACTATGCACGTGACTCTCTCGGCTGTGCGTAGATTTCTTTTACAGTGGACGCCATATTTAAATAACAATCAGGGTTGTATTTAAGAGGATTGAAGTTTGGGCATTTGATCTCATTTGACATTTTTCTTTCTTCCATTATACAATTCAAGCCAAGTTGGTTAATTATCTGTTTTACTCAAACTTTAGCAAACATAAATAATTTAGTAAATTATTCGTGTCGGAAATTTCTTGTTCTTGTGCTTTGGCCGGATCACCTGGCCAACGCCATAGAAATGCAACCCTGACGTGAATGCATTAAACAGCTATTTTGAATTCGATGGTCTGTGCATGCAGGTATACCCATGGATCTCTTCGTTTGTCACCGCAGATGTCGTTACCGTCGTTTACGTTTTGTACAGTTGTCTTATTGTCTTTTATCGCCGTTGACCTGTGAACTGTCCAGTTAGACCGTTTGGTCAGTTGTTCAAAAACTTTAGAAACTGCGTGTATATGATGTTCAGGTGAAAGCCTTTTAGGCCTATTGGCCAATAGGTTTATTTAGTCATTTAGCCCTAGCCAATCCGGCCATGTAATTATCTTAACTTTTCGTATGATTACATAAAAATCACAAATGATCGGATTTCACTTACGTACTGTTCTGCATGATGTAGGCGTGCAGAGCAAACACGTTTAAGATATAGCATACAACATTTTGTGTAATTATATAGCTAAGTTTATATTTATCACATACACTGGCGGCGATCTTGTTTGACAGATGGGGGGGGGGGGCACGGGACACTTTTGAACTGATCTGGTCAAAAAGAGGTGAAAATTTTGTTTGATTTTTTGTTGTTTCTTCAAAATTTGGTGGACTACTGTATACTATGTCCCCAATGTTAAAAGTGGGGGTCTTGTCCCCCTCGACCCTACGGGATTGCCGCCCATGACCACATAAGGTAAACGGGACTTTGCAGCTGTTACGCATTAACAGTAGGCTATGCCCCCTATTTGTTAGTAGTAGCATTATTTAATAGTATTAGTAATAAAATTATTTAATGGTATTAGCCTACTATTAATAGCCTTATCGAATAGTATTAAGCCGAGTATCAGCAAACTAGTATTAATAACATTCCACGATCTATATCAAGTAACAGGTCATTGTTGTGTGGCAGTTGAAATGACCTTGGCAGTAGTTGTTAGAAAAACTTTTCTGTACCTATTTTACCGTGAACCACAGCGTATAATGACTAATCTACTAGTCTTAGTAGTCTACAGCGCCATTTGACAGCTAAGCGCAGGGCACCAGCTTATTCAGAGCGCTAAAGTTATCTTAGAGAGGCGCTATGCTTTGAATGAATGATTGAACTTCCAATGTAAACAGCGGATTGCTCTATGTCCCTTTGTCTCCTCTGCGACAATCATTCGAATGCTCGATAATTCGAACTTGGCTTTTTTTCCAAACTCTAGAATTGTGTTTAGTGAACATCAGCAGAACCTCTGAAAGTACGTGTGATAGTCAAGCCCTAAGGACTACTACTGGCCTAATATTGTTTTATGTGGTTTTCTATTGCATCGCATTCTAATATAGGGCCTACCGTACGATGCTGTTCAATGTAAATACATTACTATAGGCCCCTACCTGTTGTATTATATCAATTGCATTGGACTGTATTGTGTCATATATCGTATCGTAGTGCACTGTAACACTGGATATATGCCTACTGAGTTCCGTACATCGTTTGAAATGCGTAGAAACTGAAGTCGACCAATGAAATTATGGAACAGCAGCTGATAACTAGAGGAAGTAGTTGTATGATATGGTAGGATGCTGTGCATGATTTGTTAGGTTGACCAATGCTGGCCACCTTAAACTGCACAAGGTTTGTTGCTGGCGTTTCCTGCTAATCCTATTAGATAATGCTATCATTAATAAGGCATCGAAATGCATTGGGCAGTATAGTGGCCTGAGGAGCGGAACGACATATTTGAACGGGCCACTATAGTGGCCTAAGGAGTGGAAAAGGTTAACACAGATTGGCATGCATGTGTCTTCCAGATTTCTTGTAGCCAAAAATCCAATACCAGACTCGGAAATCAGCTTCCTAAGACTTGTGGGTAGATGGAGATATAAAAGATCATTTGGAACGTCAAAGTAAGTGACGTCACGTGATCTGTCAAATATAAATACCGCACAGTGTCAAAAATTAACTTTTCGAATTCGTTGTAGTCGAAACCGTAGTATGGACACCGTGATGTCCTTTCAAAGCCTTCTGGCTGTGGAGATATAAAAGGTCACCTCAAAAGTCACGGTGGGTGGCGTCATGTCACGTGTTCTGGAAGAAGTGACTGTATACGAAATGGTTTCAAAATTATGTTATGTGAATTCCTCAATAAAAATACTACAATCTATACATGTAATATCCATATAGCGTGTGTCTGTCGGAGGACGCTCTGGAATCTATTGTGAAACAGAAACCGTTTGTGACGTCAGTACTGCGGTCTTGACGACGGCGATCAGAGCATTTTAACCAACGATACACATAGGCCTATATATACACTGCCGTCATAATATGACGGGCAAATACTCTGACGATAAAATCTTCCTTTTAAGAACAATCACTTTAAGAGAAACCATTGATCCACCGCAGTGTCAACTGTGACGTCAAAGTATGACGTCAAAGTATGACGTCATGTCACAAGGCGTCACGCAAAGGTAGGCCTAACCTTATGAACCAAAAACTATATTGTAGACACACATTTTAAGAAAGCTCGCCAAAAGAATTTAGAATATCTCTTTCCGTTTGATGTTATGCATTGAAAACCGTTTTGGGGTAAAATTTCCCCACAGGTTGCCTCATGGAGGATATACGAAACCTGGAATGGCTTTGGGTACCGGTATCTGTAAATCGTGTTCAAACTAGCTATAATTTTGCAACTTAGAAAAGACAGCCTTTATCTTATTTACCTCACATAGGAAAATTTCCCCCCGAACTGCTCCACTACCCTGTGCATTAACGGCACTCCAATCTCTCAGTCACCTCTACTAAATTTCTTGATGTTTTTGTTGATGAACAGTGAACATGGAATGTACACATAAAAAATATTTCTACAAAAATTGCAAAAAATGGTGGCCTACTATTTCGAACATCCTACCTGGTCCTCCCATCCGTCCGTGTAAAGTTATACTACTCACTTGTATACCCATACTTCTCCTATTGCAATTTGGTTTGGGCATCTACATATTACTCCAGACTGCACAAGTTAGTGATAATACAAAACGTGTAATACGATTTATTGCTGGATCCCCTTTTAACTCTCACACTAGCCCATTATTTCATGAATACAAACTCCTTAAACTCACCCAAATTATAACATTCCAGATATGTAATTTCATGTATCGTCAAGCTCACAACCAACTACCCTCTCCTTTTCTGGGTCAGTTCCTTTCAGGATCAGATATTCACTCACACTTCACTATAGGAAGTCTAAAATGTTATCGCCCTATATTTGCCCACTCAAACTCTCTAAGATTTTCAATAAAATATACTGGCTCAATAATATGGAATAATGTCCCTCCAAATATGAATTAGGCCCTAAACTTGCACTCCTTCAAAAGATTGCTACGCGACTTCTTATTAAATAGTAGGCCTATTGCAATTAGCTAACCCTTATTTTCTTTTCTTTTTTTCTTTTGTTGCCATCTGCGTTAGTTTACTTAATTGGTTGCTTTTGTTCAGTATGTTGAGATTGTAGAGCGAACTTTAGTTCAATCTCATTATATTTCAATATGTTGATTAGTTGGCTTAACCTCATTATCTCAACTTTGCTCAAAGTATTTCAAGGCATATATTGTGTTGCCATCTTGATGTACTACTATTTTTGTTACATAGGTGCCCTAGCAGCGGGATCATTATTTCTTCTGGGCTTCCTTGTTACTATTTATGACTAGAGTACAGAGTAGGCCTACATCTTGCAATTACTGTCCCTTGACAAAATGGTTTCAATAATAAACTTGATTGATTGACTTGAGAGATTGATTTAGGTTTTTGTCAGTTTAGCTAAACAAAACTCTGTAAAGGTTGACCATTAATGGGGGCCTATATTGCACCTTTGATTTTTTGGACACCTTAATATAAATATGTATTATAAGCATTCTGCATATATAGCCCTGTATATTGCGAATAGAACATGTGCTGAATAATTAGGTCTACTCATTTATAAAAACTACTTCTCCAGCGTGCTGTAAGTCAGTAAACACAACACTTATCAGTGCACATATTGACATATGGTGTATATATTACACTTCATTAGTGTACGTTAGTGAAGTGCCTACCTAAGTGCGTGAAGGTATAACGGATTTCATTTGATGTTTTTACAACGCATAGAGCTATGATATACCGGTCTTTTCACTTGTTCTTCGTCGGAAAATATGTGCTCAGCACTCCAATGGTTTCGCTATCCAACCAACAGAATGTATGGCCCAGTCAGTCGCAAAGACGCACACGTACATCTATCTCTCTGTCTCTCTGTCTATCTCTTTCTTTCTTTCTCTCTCTGTCTCTCTGTCTCTCTCTTTCTTTCTTTCTCTCTCTCTCCCTGTCTCTCTCTGTCTCACTCTGTCTCTCTCTTTCTTTCTTTTTCTCTCTGTCTCTTTCTGTCTCTCTCTGTCTCTCTCTGTCTCTCTCTCTGTCTCTCTCTGTCTCTCTCTGTCTCTCTGTCTCTCTGTCTCTCTGTCTCTGTCTGTCTGTCTGTCTCTCTCTGTGTGTGTGTGTGTGTGTGTGTGTGTGTGTGTGTGTGTGTGTGTGTGTGTGTGTGTGTGTGTGTCCATACAGGCCAGTGACACTAAACAGGCTTGATATGAAGAATAGGCATGATGTAGAGATGTATGTTGCCTCCTGCGTCAGAAAAAGCGCGAAAATTGCCTAAGCATACCTACACAACTTTTCCCCTCACCAAAACCTCCTTTAAGGCTATTCAGGTTGAAGACCATTTCAAATCTAGAGAGTTCCAGAAGTCCTCTTGGCTCCCAGTTTTATATTTCAATTTAAATATGCAAATATAATGTAATATGCTATCCTGAGTGACGTACACAACAGCCTTTGAAAAGAGGGACCATTAATGGACTCAGACACACACACAGACACACACAGACACACACAGACAGAGAGAGAGACAGAGACAGACAGAGACAGACAGAGACAGAAAGAGACAGAGACAGACAGAAAGAAATAAAGAGAGAGACAGATGGTCCTAGCTACGCTACTATGCGCCTGTATATAGGCCTAATTAATCATCATCATAATCATCATGATGATCATAAAAGTGATAATCTCAGAAGTCATATGGCGCCACGGTAAGAATGATTAGGGAGTTGGTCGATGGTCCCTGTGGTAGTGCCAGTTCCAAGCCTGGAGAAAGGAGGAGGGCGACACTAATCATCTTTGTTATGACACAGCGTCGTTAAACAGCAACTAACCAGCCATCTATACGGCTAAAAGAGGAAAGGCGCGCCCATGAAGAATTGTCCTCGTCCTCGGTTTATATCCACAGTGAGAGTCAGAAGGCCTCAGCTGGTCGAGCAGATATAGGGAGTAAGTATGAGAACGAAGATAGTGAAGTTGGCTGATAAAATATAATATAATGAACCTTATTCCCTGCTACGAGATAATTATCATCGAGGCCAGAATGGGAGGGAAAAAGACAAGAGGAAGACCAAGAACGATGTTGCTAGACTGGATAATGAAGAAAGACGGCTACAGAAAGATGAAAGAAGAGGCTCAACACCGAGAAGAATGGCGTCGTTGGACATATGAACCTGCCTAAAGGCAGAGAACCAAAGAAGAAGAATGAACCTTATAGTTTATCCGGTCTTTAATGTTCTTCTTTTTCTATAGGTTACCAATGTAACGATTTTAGGAGGTATATGTTTATAACTTTGAAGTTTAGTGGTGTCTCTGTCCAAAGTGTTTGGACTCTTTGAAGCTTCCTTGCGGTAACCCTTTGAAATGTCAACTATAGAAGCAAGCTATAGTATTAAAGACGAATAGAGACCGTGGCTTTTGCCAGAAAAATCAAGGCCAAAACGGGGAATGTCACGAATAATTATATATCAATGAATATTCTGCACTTCTATGGCCAATGGCAATGAACTCCGAATTAAATATTATATGCGCCGTCATTGTCTGGAAAAAAGTTTAAAAAAGTCTGAAACCTAGAAAACCGAAATCCTTTTAGTTTCTTTTCAAAACGTAGATTTTGGCAACCTGATGAACAGGCCCCATGGGGCCTGTTCATCAGGTTGCCAAAATCTACGTTTTTAATCAAACGAGTCCTGTGCACAGAACTCGTTTGATTAATCTGCGTTGAGGTCAGCAATGTTAAGTCTGACCACTGTTGGTGTCCACTTACAGCTGACCAGATAACCATTCTGAATGGTCAGATAAAAGTAAACACTTGTCGTAGTGACAATCCTGCACTTCCATGAACTTTAGACTTTCATGGACTTCTGATACTGCCATCAGAAGCGTCACCTATGATTAAATATCTTGAAGCGATGTCAGTGCGCTGAAGCGATGCGAATGATGCAGAGCCATCGTCCCAATCAAGGCACGAGTACAGTATGAGTTTATATATATATATATATATATATATATATATATATATATATAATATATATATATATATATAATATATATATCCTATAGCACGAAACTCTACGATCTCTTAAGATATAGCCTACATATACATTCTTATACACATTTTGGTTTACACGTGGGATATATAAATGCGCATAACGAAGCACTAACAATAAGAATCGGATGAATATGAATGAGACAGTCATTTGTTGGAGAACATAATTCACGTCAAGCAATGAGCAACAGAATTTCTAATATAATAAGCTTCGGTCGCTCAAGTCTTACTGCGGTTTTATCGACAACGGTGGCTGGTGCTGCTGACTCTGTGCGCTGAACAGTATAGTCGAGACGAGAATCAAGATCTCCAAAGAGACACGCATGACCCACATACACGCCTCAGTGCATTTGTGATGTATGTCATTATGCAGATGCATGTAGCGCGTCCAAACACCATCCTCACTCCCTACACTCGCTCTCTATTCCATCTTATTACTTCTTTACTTCTTTTCAGCTACCGTACTCCTCTGTTGAATCCTTTCCCTCCACTTTCTCCTCCTGTTGCGCTTTTCTGTCACTTTCCTCCTCCTCCTCCTGCTCCTCCTCTTCCTACTCCTCCACCTCTTCTTCTTCCTCCTCTTCTTCCTCCTCCTGCATCTAAAGGCATCGTCTTTCAGTCTCATGACCGTGGTGGCGTTAATCGTGATGGCATTGATATTGGTAGTGGTCGGTGCGGTGGTGTTGGTGGTTGTCTTTGTGGTGGTGGTCTTTGTGGTGGTGTTGGTGGTTGTCTTTGTGGTGGTGGTCTTTGTGGTGGTGTTGGTGGTTGTCTTTGTGGTGGTGGTGGTCTTTGTGATGGTGTTAGTGGTGGTCGTTGTGGTGGTGTTGGTGGTGGTCTTTGTGGTGGTGTTGGTGGTTGTCTTTGTGGTGGTGATCTTTGTGGTGGTGATCTTTGTTGTGGTGGTCATTGTGGTGGTATTAGTAATGGTCTTCGTGGTGGTGTTAGTGGTAATCTTTGTGGTGGTGTTGGTGGTGGTCTTTGTGGTGGTGTTGGTGGCAGTGTGATTCTCGTTAACGTTAACGATAACGAAAATGTTCGTTAACGAACCAAAAATGATTCCCGTTAACGATAACTATAACTGTAACTTAAAAATATCATTAATTATAACTATAACTATAACGAAAATAACACTAACGAAAATTCATCGCTATTTTCGTTAATGAAATAAAAAAAAGTGCAATATCGATAAGCATAGCGAATTTAATCAAACGCGATATTTTATTCGTTTTAAACTATCCTGTTTATTGTTCCGAAATAAAATGAGAAAATGTGCTGCATAATCTCCTTCCGAATATTCTGGTTTCTTTTCAAAAATCTAATATTTCAAGTTTCTTTTTTTATGGAAAGATAATTGTTATTTCGATTGTTAATTTTAGAGTGAGAAACTTGTTTTGATTTTAATTTTCTATGTT
The DNA here is from genome assembly GCA_963556255.1 of Allolobophora icterica. Classification (NCBI taxonomy): domain Eukaryota; kingdom Metazoa; phylum Annelida; class Clitellata; order Crassiclitellata; family Lumbricidae; genus Allolobophora; species Allolobophora icterica. The sequence continues at coordinate 26,379,118 of OY744608.1, read as the reverse complement.
AAAAGAAATATTATAAAAAGTTATCGTGTTCAAATTAGAAATGTTCATAATAAAAATCAAACTGAATACACATTTAAAAGAAAACGAGACTGTATTTTTTAATGGGAAAAATCCATTAAATATCAGTGACAGACAGTGATTACACAAGTACTGTAGCTAATTAAGTATCAAATTAAAATCTGAATAACAACGTTTTGTTTTTTTGGCAATTTCAATTTTTTGCATGTTAGAGTTACAGAAATATTCTGAGTGTGGGGTAATTTTCTTTGACATAATTTTGTTAGGGGGTCCTTGAATGTTTGACAGTTGATGACAAGGGAGGAGATCAAAAACTGCCTAAAATTTGCGGACATAATTAATCGATGACCCCATATATGGACCAGGAGGAGTGCTATTGGGGTCACTTGTAATTATGTACTAACTAAAATTAACTAAAATAAAAGTCCAGTAACTATAACTATAACTATAACTAAAAAATAATACTAACTATAACTGTAACTATAACTAAAATAACAAAACCATTAACTATAACTGTAACTCCTTTTGATACCAGCTTGCTATGTAAGTATACTTGTTTGCTCTTCAGATTGTGATTAGGCCTACTGGTTTCAATAAACGAGTTTTGTCATTGTCATTGTCATTGTCATTGTCATTGTCATTGTCATCATTGTCATTGTCATTGTCAACTATAACTAAAATAAAATCTGTAAGGGGAATCACACTGCTGTGTCTGTGAACCCACTGGAACCGTGGTTAATCCAGGCCTGGTGGTGGTCGTTGTGGTGGTCTTTGTGGCGGTGTTAGTGGTGGTCTTTTTGGTGGTGGTGTTAGTGGTGGTCGTTGTGGTGGTGGTGGTGGTGGTCCGTCGCTGTTGCTGATCGGAGGCCATGGTGATGGCGATCGGATGCATAATGTGTAGCAGCAACAAATCCTTCGTCGGATTCCTATCGCAATCACAGACGAAACGCTGATTAGGACAGCGACAACACACACGCAAGCGCCAAAACACAAGTCCACAGAGGCGGACAGAACGATGCTCAAGGATCAACGCAGACAGACAGGGAAAAACACTCCAGACAGACTGACAGATACGCACACAAAGACACGGGAATAAACATGCCAGGCACTTCCCACTGCGTCCTCTGGGGGCGTGTAAACTGGCAGCGTGTTCCCCGTTTGAGGGCCCTGCAGTGTTGTCGCTGTGCCGGTTGCCACCGCCGTAGAACTCTCCAGAGTAGTCAAGCCTTCGCAGCTCTTTATCACGCTTTTCAGCCGAGCGTCTGTGTCATTCGGGCGACCGAACGTGTGTCTGTCAATCACTGTTGCGTCGTCGGTATGTGTATACACAGCGAATAATGTCAAGCGAAGGTTGGCCGTCAATCGCCGCCGGAGACGAGGCTCCCTAAACCACTTCGATGGTTTGCTCTGTAATTGCGCTCGTCATGAACGCCGGGTCCAGGCGTCTGGTGCCGGTTACTATTCTAGAAAATCGTTGGTTCGATTCTGCGGTGGCGGAAACTTAAGGACACCGTACACAGAACCGATCCGATCCGATTCGATTAGGCCGTTCTGGTCAGATCGGGTCGTCTTGGTGTGCGATAGGAAAAACTGAGTCGAGAATAATCGATGTCGTGAGTCTGAACATGCTCAGATGTTCACTCTGATCGGATCAGTTCAGTGTACGGTCGCCTTTATTAGTTTGTGGTTGGCGTCTTCTGTGAGCAACGGATGGCTTTCTGTTTGGCTTTGGCTGTCTACAGAGTCCAGATGCTTCGGCGATTTCTCAGACAAAATGCAATCCTCGACAGCGTGCTCCGCATATATAGCATAGCAAATGGAGTCGTATACCCGACTAGCCGTGCACTGCACGTGACGGAGGACGATGTCGCTCTATTTTTTAAGCCTCGGGTTATTTCTCTTGTCGGTCGTTGACTGCAGTTTATCCTCAGCAACTTCTTTGTGAAATTCAATGTCGGTCCAGCGAAGGCAGCTGCAGGGCAATGAACCGGACTAATGCATGCACCTTTAACAAACGCTTGAAATTGAAAACCATTTCGTTTCGCTGGAACTTGGCTGGCAACGCCTCTAAGTATCACTAGGAGCGCTATATAAATGCTTTGAGGAATCAGTGAATGTCTTCTTGTGGTAGATTTTTGGCTCTGACTAGGAGATAGTAGGCGGTAGAGATCCCTTCTTTCCCCGACTCGAGATGAATGGAGATGAATGGATGTTCAGTCGGAGCTGCATTTTGGCATAGGCCTATATAGGGTAAAAATAGCTACAGCTTAGGGCATCAAATATATATATATATATATATATATGTATATATATATATATATATATATATATATATATATATATATATATATATATATATATATATATATATATATATGTATATATATATATATATGTCATGTAGAGCTGATTAAATTGCTTGTATAGCAAATTTCATCTCACCTGAGATTAAATGCATTCATTTGAAAATAATTTGAATTTTTCATTTATAATGTCTTGCTAATAAACAATTAAAAGGCGTATATGATTTTAAGCTTTGTGACACCTCACATAATAGCTCAGGGCCTCACCAAGTCTAAATCCGGCACTGGAAATAACCATTTAGCCAAATTTAAGCCACTAATCCATTCTTTCTCTGACAGTCTCCTTGTTCTTTGGACCCAAATTATGTCGGTAGCTCCATACCAGCACCACCTTTAGCACCTGTGTGGGCCAGTTATGAGCCCAGTAAACAAGGCTGCATGGGAATTAAGTAACCATTCATCCAAACTTAAATCCTAACGAAGAATGAAACCATTCAGACACACGGACAGCGGTGGTGAAGGATATCCCCAGATGGCCAGATCAATTCATTGATATGTGAGCAGAGTCATAGGCGTAATTTACGCGGGTGAAAGGGATACCCGTACCCCACTTTTTGGACTGAAGGGTACCGTACCCCTCACTTTTTATACCCATTGCTTTTCCCCATTATTTTATCCGAGGAATTCAAAATTCAAAACAGTTACCGAGCATTATCATCAATGTAATCACCATCATCATCACTCTCATTGTTATCAATATTATTGTCGCTATTAGTATTAGTATAATTAGTATTAGTATAATTATTATAATTATTATTATTATTATTATTATTATTATTATTATTATTATTATTATTATTATTATTATTATTATTAGTAGTAGTAGTAGTAGTAGTAGTAGTAGTAGTAGTAGTAGTAGTAGTAGTAGTAGTAGTAGTAGTAGTAGTAGTAATAGTAGTAGTAGTAGTAATAGTAGTAGTAGTAGTAGTAATAGTAGTAGTAGTAATGGTAGAAGTAATAATAGTAATAGTAGTAGGCTTAGTATCAGCATCATCATCATCATTAAGCCTATAATTATTATTATGCTTGTAATATAAACGATTCCGTTATAATCATTTAACAGTCGCGAAGCTGAAACAATGCGAAAATTGGTAACCCTCACTTTTCTAAACCAAAGTAACGCCCCTAGAATAAAGGCCTATTATTACGTCATTTCAAGTATGAAATACGTTTTTTCTTAGTAAATTTAAATGTTAAGAATAAATGCCCTTTTACGTCACTAATTATGAAACACGTTTATTGTATAAGTTTTAATTTTAAACCAAAAACCTCTTGTTACGTCACTTCAATTAGAAAGCACATTATTTAGTAATTTTTAGATTTGAGGCGTTGAGCGCCAGAGTGGCCTAACCTATATGAATTTCCTATGAGGTTAGGCCACTCTGGCGCTCAACGCCTCATTTATGGAATAAAGGCCTTTGTTACGTCACTTCAGTTATGACAAGTCTATTACTATTAAGTTTAAATTTAGAAAATAAAGGTTTTAGGCCTATTGTTACGTCATTCCAACTGTTAAAAAGTCTATTATTTTTAATCTCAGATTTAAGGAATAAAGGCCTTGGTTACGTTACTTAAATTATGAAAAAGTGTATTGTTATTAAGTTTAGAGTTACAGTATAAAAGACTAGCAATTATTACGTACGTCATTTCGATTATGGAACACGTCTATAAGTACTAGCAAGTTTAGATTTAGAGAATAAAGGCCTCTGTTACGTCACTTCAAAGGTCTATTAATGTTATTAAGTTTTAATTTTAGAATAAAGGCCTTTTGTTACGTCATTTCAATTGTGACACGTTTCTATTGCTTGTAATTTTAGATTTAGAGAATAAAGGCCTATTTTACGTCACTTCAATTATGAAAAAGTTAATCAGGTTTAAATCTAGGAAATAAAGGCCTATTGTTACGTCACTTCAATAATGATCGGCACAGTCTCTTGAATAATGAAATATCCTACGTCGATTGTTAGTAATTTTAAAATATTATTATTTTTATTTTCATTATTACTGTATAATTATTGTTCCCATTGTTATAATATTTATTACTACGCTTATTATTATTATTATTATTATTATTATATTTATTTTTATTGTCACTATTATTATCAGCATCGTCATCATTATCATTATTATTCGGCATTGCGCATAAATGGCGCCAACTATATATTCATTGGGCGCCATTATAATTATTTAACAGTCTTGGAGGAGAAATGATGCGTAATTTTGTACCCCCCATTTTCTAGACCTAAGTTAGGCCTCTGAGCAGAGTCGAGGCCAAACAGTCGCTAGGCCTATATATAGAAAACAGTGCACATTTACATTTACGTGAATTCTTCTGCCAAACCTAAACCAATATATACTCTAAATCAAAGCTAAACCTTAAAGATGAACCTAGACGATCCAGCCAAATTTGAACCTTTGAGACAACCTTGACCAAAATTTCCGACAATACTTTCTCTATACCGCCCTCAAAGACCCTCCTGCAATAATGAGAGCTCGAAAACGAGTGAATGTCCTTACAGTGACTATCGCTCTCCTCAAATCGACATAATAGGAAATTTAAGCATCGATTTCTGCCATCGTTAAAGACCACTGGATGAGCACCCATGCATCTGCCCTCGACTTTTTGGTGCAAGACTTTGATGCAGCTGTACATCATACAATATTTATAGTAATAATATTGTAATCAGACATTTTTATAGCGTAATTCAAGAGACACAAGTCAGAAGCGTTCTCTGAGAAACGAGAACACAGCGCTCGTGTATAAGCTGGTGCCCTGCGCTTAGCTTTAGATTAGAGTTTTAGGAGTTTGGAGTTTACAATTACGATCACAATAGTCTCAATGATGTCAAAGATGATAAACAACAGAATGTTCATCAACAAATAGAACAATACTCAGAGTGCTAGAACAGCCACCACGCAGTTGCGGTCTCCCATACGTAAAATGTTAGAGGCCCATGGCTTTTTGTAACCCTCAAATGGTTTCTTGAAACCGTTTTTGATCATAGATTTGACTATAGTTGTCTATTTTGTGTTTCATAGCACTGTATTGCGTGGCTTTTGCATCATTTGCAGGCCTAGATAATACTGTGTCTTGATAGCGTACAATGCAAAGTAGGCCTCGATATAATATGTGTGTTGTTTACGAATTTGGTCATTTGGATGGATGTAGACTTCTTTCTGGCGCTGATAAGTTTGCAGATCAGGTAGACGAGCATCCGTCGTCCTGAGGCATTCTGGCATCTTCCGTCAGCTGCCGAGACTGGACAATCAGCCTCCGGTCAATGGTCACTTACTGACTTCCGTTGCCCGGAAATGACGACTATATGGACCGTCAGCGACGCATGCGTCGACGCACGCTTTCTAAGGAGGTGCTGCCATCTGTGGACATATGACGAGTCAATTGGCAGAGGGCGTGAGATGTAATGAGATTTGTCGGCGCTAATTATACTGACCATCGGAGGACGAGAAGGAGCTCAGATGTCCAGTACATGCACTGACCGACTGACCGACCGACTGGCTCCCTCGCCCTCGCCCTCGCTATTTCTGCCTGATACCAATGAGGGTTTTGTGCAAGACAGCTTCCATTTCACTGATAGAAAGAAGAGATATATAAACAGACAGACAGACAGATATAGAGCGGGACGGATGAATTGAATAAAAGCATACAGACAGACAGACAGACAGACAGACAGACAGACAGATAGACAGACAGACAGACAGACAGACAGACAGACAGACAGACAGACAGATAGACAGACAGACAGACAGACAGATAGACAGACAGACAGACAGATAGACAGACAGACATGTTATGTGTTATGTGGGTACGTGTTTTTCAGAACATCGTTGCATTGCCTATGAACGAAACGCAAAACGAAAATTGCTGAGATCAGCGACATTTTCAGCTAAACTGACTTGAAATTTAACACGCTGCATGGTAATATCCTGTGTTGCTGCAAACCCGTGTATACAGAACTCAATACAAGGAATATTCCAAAAATATTTATTAGATCAAAGATATGCTTTTCTCTTCTTAACAGTGCTATATTATGCTAGACTGACGCATGCAAGACGAGACCATGACAGTGGCATACCAAAACTGAGACAAACTACAAGGACTTAGGTATACCAAGACTGAAATCAAGACAGACTGCAAGTATCAAGACTAAGGCCAAGACATGATGTCCAAGACAGAGGCACTGTTGATAAGCAAACCAGAATCAGAGTTATCATCAAGATAGAGCTACACACATGGCATCTACATCATGTAGACCGGCAACAAAACGATTTTCAGTACTTCAGACTTCTTGAATGACCACTTCTTTTAGGAGCAGGCAGATTTTGTAACGCATTTGCAAGTCCCACTATAGTTTGCACGATACGTATCGAGACCACTTCTTCAAGACAGAACAAGAATTGCTTCAAGAGAGTTTTCAAAAAGCTCAGACATGACTCCAAGACCGAGACCAAGACGACAGGTTCCCAAAATCAAGAACGAGACTAAGACATCACGAAACCTGTCTCGAGACCGAGACTGAGTCTCGAGACCATAAAACCCTCAGACCATGGTCCTGTCAACGTTTACAAGCGTCAGTCGTCCGCGTCTTCGTTGTCGTTTATTTGTGGCTTTGTAGGCGACGACGATTTGAGAAAATTGAATCAATTTATAAGGAATCTGAACGACGACCGAAGCGACATCTATATGGAAATTAAATTCCGGCGACGAAAAAGGACGTCACGTGAATTCAGCAGCAGAGGCAGCAGCAACTGCAGCAGCGGTGGCAGCAGCTGACGTCCATTACAATCCAAATGCAATATCGTCGTCAATCACGACATCCGCCGCCCACTGCAAGCACATTATTCTCAGCCCATATATTATACTATATACCACAAATGGTTTAGCATTATTTATATACAGCGCATTAGGCATATATGTAGATCTACGTATATATACAAAAGAGTGATGTCTTATTTATTCACGCAATGAAACCGTCGACAGATCTGCAATGAATACTTATGTCGCCTAGATGTATAGTTACGAAGCGAGCGGCGCCGGTTATGCGCAGTACGTGTAGAGATCAGAACACGATAGCGTATTCATGAGCGATGTGGTTCGGACATGCCTTTTCACCGCCACTGCTGATGCCGCCTCATTTCGTGCTTTTATTAGTCTGTCGTCTTGCGCCGACTCTGTCAGTCTTCGTCTGATCCTAAGTCTTTTTGCTTGTCTGTCCTTAAGTCTTCCTGCTTGTTTTGTTAGTTAGTCAGTCAGTTAGTTGGTAACCTACTCAGTGAATGAGTGAGTAAGTGAGTGAGAGAGTGAGTGAGTGTGTGAGTGAATGAGTGAGTGAGTGAGTGAGTGAGTGAGTGAGTGAGTGAGAGTGAGTGGGTGAGTGAGTGAGTGAGTGAGTGAGTGAGTGAGTGAGTGAGTGAGTGAGTGAGTGAGTGAGTGTGAGTGAGTGAGAGTGAGTGAGTGTGAGTGAGTGAGTTAGTGAGTGAGTGAGTGAGGGAATCAGTCAGTCAGTCAGTCAGTCAATCAGTCAGTCAATCAGTCAGTCAGTCAGTCAGTCAGTCAGTCAGTCAGTCAGTCAGTCAGTCAGTCAGTCAGTCAGTCAGTCAGTCAGTCAGTCAGTCAGTCAGGTCAGTCAGTCAGTCGGTCCGTCGGTCCGTCGGTCCGTCGGTCCGTCGGTCGGTCGGTCGGTCGGTCGGTCGGTCGGTCGGTCGGTCGGTCGGTCGGTCGGTCGGTCGGTCAGTCAGTCAGTCAGTAGCCTTTAAACAATGGAAGCCAAACGCTCACATTTTTATAAAGTAGTCAGTTGATGCAAAAATAACGTTACTGTCGTTGGATCAGGAAAAGCCCGTGCTATTAGCAAAGATCTTAGAGTCGTTTGCTATTAGTAACTGCTATGAGCTTCTGACTCTCGCTTCAAGATGGTAAACTGTTCGAAAAATGCGAGTACAGTGGTAGCCGATGATGCAGTTCACATATTCGAAGTAAGCTTATAGTGCTCGATAAAATTGCATCCGCGATATTCTTGGCAACAGATGATGTGTTGCAGGAATCTCTGAAGGCTCACAGGATAAACGAGTGGAATTTTCGGATTTCTAGTTTTTAGTTATTACCAACCATGTGGCAGCTGCCATGCCAGCGAGATCCAGATTCTAACGTCTCTTTACGTTTTTCTCTATTGTTGTTTCAGCCTCCAGTCATATGCAACCGAAATTATTTGTAAATCGTCAATTGTATCCACAATTGATACAACGTCTCTCTTAAGCGCTCGTGAATAAGCTGGTGCCCTGGGCAATAGTTAGCGCTTTAGTAATTGGAGTTTACGATTACGATTAGGCCTAAGCGTGGCGTCAAATAGGCTACATCCTGAATACGGTTTAGGGCCTATAGGTATAGGTGCATTATTTTCGGGAAGAGTACGGGGCAACCCTAATTTTAAGATTGGGTATGTATGTATTGTACCCAACTACTTTGAGTAACGTGAATAAACAATGCCTATTAAGTTTAGTATGAGCATTTTATTATCAAATGACTTTTCTTAGGCCTACCATATTATTAATAATTATTTCGTGAAAGGAAAAGAGTGGGAAGAAATTGGTACCTCCACTTTCGAGAACAAATTGTGACTCCTCTGTTCATTGTGCGAAATATATTTCTTAAGAATGCGCTTATCAAGCGGAAAGAATATACAGCTGTTAAAAGGAAATTGTTCTACAAAGATGGAGATATACGCAAACGGAGATGTGTGTGTCCGAGTGTATGTATATATATACACTCGGACACACATATATAGGGCCTATATACACACACACACACACTTGGACACACACTTGGACACACACTTGGACACACACTTGGACACACACTTGGACACACACTTGGACACACACAAGGAGCGCGGGTAATAATGAGGTTATAGCCGTGCTGCCTCAACGCTCTCCCTGCATTCAATGAGCCGTCTTTGCAGAGCACGGTCACTGAATGCCATGGGAAATGTCATTAGCTATCAGCGCCACACGTAATCCAAGTCAGGGAAATCAACTTTCGGAACCAAATCAAGCCTGTAAGACGAATTACGGGTTCAGTTCTGACAGCTTGTTAACGTAGTAGGCCTGTAGGCCTACAAAGCCTTGCAACTTGCAAGAAAAAATTCAGGCAAAGAAAGCCTGTTGCCAAGAAACATAATTTGTGTATAAATTCGCCCCTATTTAAACAGAGATGGTTTCGTATTTGATAGTTTGAAGAAGTCAATCGCGAACTATATCTAAGGAAATACTGAGGAAGGGGATACTTTACAGTCAAAGACTTTCTGAAGTCTCTGCATACACTTGATGTGCATACGTGGACAGCCAAGGATGTAAAGCTAGGATGCATGCATAGGCCTACGGGGTCGTCCAAATATTTGCAAAATCGCAAAACCACTTTTAACTCCTCCTTCCTCTGGTCTGCGTTTGTCCACATTTTACACTACCCTCCCATCCCACTTTACGGACGCCCACGCTTCAAAGAAGTATTAAGGCCTACATATTAGGATACTTTCTCGATCTTGCAAGGCTAGCTGTGCTGCGGGGTGGGGATTATATTAACTGATTACGGTACACATCGTCCAGCAGACGCTTTAATTAGATACAGTCAGACTATCGAACTTAAGGTTGATTTTAAGATTTATGGCACTGGATGTAAGCTTACTTTAAATAAACTGTAGGCCAACAAGTACTACATTTAGATGCATTCCCGCGTGTGCACACACTGCATAGTCCAGATACGGGGAACGCAAATGGCATGGCACCCATTTAAACGAGCAGTGTTTGAAGGAGCTCACCCTATCAATCGTGGTTTGGATTACAGTGCCGGTGTAGTAGGCTGAATAGACTCTTCCTAGGACCAAATGACTTGTGAATTGATTCTTCCTAGGACCAAATGACTTGTGAGGTTGATTCTTCCTAGGACCAAATGACTTGTGAATTGATTCTTCCTAGGAGAAAATGACTTGTGAGGTTGATTCTTCCTAGGATCAAATGACTTGTGGAGTTCATTCTTCGTGTGTGTGTGTGTGTGTGTGTGTGTGTGTGTGTGTGTGTGTGTGTGTGTGTGTGTGTGTATGTGTGTGTGTGTGGAGCAGCTGAAGTGTTGCGAAATGCGGTGACCATCATCAAAGCAATCGAAGAATCTGGAGGTGGCAAATCGATGCAGAAAGCCCAGATCATAGGCGTAGACTCTGGGGAGGGGACAGCCGGGGCACGTGCCCCCAATAAGTGAGATGGACTGTAAACCAAATGCAACAAGGTTAGTGTTGAATTAATAACCAAATGCCCCATCCCACCCCCACCCCAATATTTTGGACAAGTTTACGCCAGTGGCCCAGATCCTCAAAGGTCAACTACAACCTATGTTAAAAGGCGTCCACCTGAATTCTGGAAAACTGCAATCAACTCACAGTAATTTATTCATGTCATTATCGACAGCCTGTAGCGTCGTTTCCATGATTCCGAAATCTATGTTATTCAACGACCTTCGCGTCCTGGAATCATCGAGTTGGACTATTGGAGATGATATGCTGGTGTTATCTGGCGAAGCAATTAAACTTTTTGAGACTCGCAATGTGCAGTCTTTTGTCAAGACCTCTAGACCAAGACCAAGACTCTGAACCTCAAGACCAAGACCAAGACTTTTGGTCTCAAGACCAAGACTTTTAAAAACGAACTCAAGTGCACTCGAGACCAAGACCTTGGTCTGGAGGACCAAAGCGTTTAGAACTGGCCGGCCAAGAAGCCATTGAAAAATACAAGGATCGCAAGCAGCCCTGCAGGACCACATCCCTAGCTACCACTTGCTAGATGCCGCTCATGAAATTCATCCTTCTATCAGCCGAAAGCGAGAACTAGGGAATTCTCTGCCACGAACAATACGGCCACAGACAAACGGATCTGCCTTGCGTCAAGCGAGACAAGTGACCTGCTTTTCACAAAACTCAATGGTCCACCACTGGAAGAGTTCAAGCCGAAATCTTTTGTGCGAAAGTGGCTGAAAGGACATCGCAAGTCGACATCTTGGAAGCCGGGGCAAATCCAGAGCAACCATTGCAAGCATCGATCGTATTTCATTTTCGTGTAAAAGTAATAGCCATGGGAGAAAATACGTTTTATTTATAAAATGTTTTGTTTAATTTTTAAAGAACTCTGGCAACTGCCATGGGTTATATAAATCCGAGTCACAATCTTTATTTTAATGTTGGTCGAAAGTGACAGTGATCACAACCCAAAGTACAATAGGCCTAATCTAAGCCGGATTTTCTGTGTTTATTTGGCGATCCCATCAAAGTAAATATCATGAAAATTTCCAAAACCGTATAATTAATTCGAGCCCTCTTTCTTCTTTGGAAGTAATTCGAGCTCTGGAGGTAGGCTTACAAGGCTACAAGTAAGAAAGACTGGACTTTATCGCCAACACTCTTGACTTCCCTTTTAATATTTATTCATTTCCATGTCTCCAAAATTGCTGCATGACCTTCCTTTGCTCGTAGCGGTTTTTCCTATCAGTCATTTCACGTCTATTTATTGATCAGATATATGGAGGAATGATTGATGACCGTTTCTCTTATCTGCAGCTGCATGCAATTTGTAAAATGTAAATTTAGACTAGTTTTCTACAGCGACCGTATGGCCTCGACCCTGCTCACTTCTCAATGAATTGATGGCGCGCGAGATCCTTCATCATCGCTGCCCGTTTGAATGGATTGCCATGAGTGATACGCCAATTAAGGCGTCCATGTATGGACCGTGCTAGGCCGAGATTTAAATCTCTGAAATAAGCCATCATCGGTATGCAAACCGGCGCCCAGGGACGTCTACTCCATAGAAACCTAGGAGCAAATGCTCCATCCAAAATATAGGGTGGGGGGATCTGCCAGTGTATGTGCCATCATTATTGGGGGAAGGAATTCAAGGGGAAGGGGAAGAGGAAGGAGGGGAGGTTGCTCCAATGACTCCTGGGGGGGGGGATAGACGCTCCTGACGGCGCCTAGAAATGCGCTCTAAACAAGAGCTTACTGGTCCAGTGGCCTAATACTGATCATCATTGGTATAAAAACGCCATGTTCTATTACAGTCTATAACGCAAACACGAAGACAGTTGAACTCCAGATGGTGTGCCGGAAGCTATCGTGCACGAACATTTGATCTAATGACGAAACCATAGGCTGGAGTAAACTAAATTGGGCAGTGGCGGCGATCTTGTCCGAGAGGTGGGGGGACGGACAAATTCGGCCATGGTCTGATCGATGACCTTTTTCAAGAATTCCATGTCCCCCCAAAATTTGTTCCTTTTTAGGAATTCATCTCCACAAAAGTTGAGGACTTTTCTAGTAATTCATCTCCAAAAAAAGTTGATGACCTTTTTTTAGTCATTCGCCACTTTCTACACCTTTTCCCGTCAAATTATGGGGAGGGTGGACACTTCTGCAAAACTTTTTATTTTTACCTCTTCTGGTCAGAAACGCTGTGAAAACCCTCACGCGCAATTACATTTCTCCACCTTTTTTGGTGTTTCATCAAAATGTGCGGGGGGGGGACAAATGTATGGAGTGTCCCCCACTCTTAAAGGTGGGGGACATGTCCCCCCGTCCCCGCCCCTAGATCGCCGCCCATGAAATTGGGCGTATAGCGCACTTTAATCTGTTTTAAATGAATTCGACCGCGCAATTAGGCTACATAGCCGGAAGATATTTTGGTCCGAGCCTCAGAGTTCAGAGTATCAGAGCGCTCAAAGCCACAAATTCTCGTGCAGATTTCCCACCAACTGTCCACCTTACATGTACAAGTAAATGCATCATTCAAAATTAGATTCAACTGTATGCATTACAACTGAATGAACATACAGTAAATGGCTAGAGAAGCAGACTGCCTCATTAACTTCAGGCATGGGCGGCGATCCGGGGGGAGGTATTAGGGGACAAGACCCCCTTTAACAGTGGGGCCACACTAAACAGCTGTCCCCCCAATTTTGAAGCAACACCAAAAAAGGTCAACAATCAGGAGAAACAAATTTCACCTCTTTTTTGACCAGATCAGTTCAAAAGTGCCCCCCCCCCATCTGTCAAACAAAGATCGCCGCCATGCAGTGACTTCAGGAAAACATTACTCACACCGCTCATTACACATGCACCATTACTACCTTCAGCTACCACACAAAAGCTGATAACTTAGCCATATGACAGCAAGGTATCTATAGGCTAACAATCTCTGACAATTAATACACATCTAATCTCTTTTTCAGGTTTAAAATCAAGAAGGTATTCATAATTTTTGTTTACATTTTTTTAAACAAAACATAGCTGACTACTTCTGATGACATATCCTTTGTTTATTGTTAAGGATAGAAAAACAGATTTCTTAACCTCTTCTATCATCTGTTCCATTTATAACCATATCTGTCAGTGTAACAACAACTTCATTTGGGGAACCAGAGAAGCCAGGCATTTAGTTGGAGGTGCACTGTCCCCCCTCTGTAGAGCCACCACTGATTACAAACAACAGATTCACCAAGTAAAAAAACAGAAACATGTATAGCACTGGGGTATATGAACCTCCACTACACATGTTTGTCGGAAACAAAAAATGTTGCCAAAACTGTGCATTTCAAGTTCAAACTTTTATTTTGAGAAATCTCTATATGCCTCAAAATTACTTCATTAGAGCTGCTTAGAACTTAAAAGCTAACCATTACAAATACTCTATTCTCTGTAATATGGACTATTCCTTCAACCATATGCCATCAACCTTAATGAATATTTGTGTTTTTGACTTGACTGTGCTCTTTTCAAGTTATGAACTGCCAAGTAATCAAGCTCCAAGGAATTAACAAACATTGTCAATCATTTTCCTGCAGGATAAATTTCAGGCCAAATCATTCATTAACTCAAAACGGATATAAATCTGCATCAGCTGTCAGGTTTGAGCATGCATCATTGTTATTACATGTACTATCAATATTATACACGTAATAATAATGATACTTATCATTATCACATCAGCATTAATCTGTGGTGCAGATGATAGAAATATTACACTTATTACAGACAGTGGCGTCACTATGGTTGGTGTCACCCAGTGCAGTAAGTCATGGTGTCACCCTCATTAAAAGGTTCAAAAAGTAAATTAGCACAGAGTTTCAGCTGAAGGTAAATTGATAATGATTCAGTACATGTACGCTTGGTTTATGAAAAATTTTTTCAATGTTAAATGTATCTGTTATTGTTAATTTAAAATTAATAAATTACTGCTGAAACTCTGCAAAGATTTTTTAGACAGTCATTTTGTCACTTTGGTGTCACCCCCTCTGAAGGTGTCACCCAGTGCAGCCTGCACCCCCGCACCCTTCTAGTGATGCCACTGATTACAGACAGGTCTTTCCAAAAAGTTATCCTCAGTCAATCGAAACTAAAGCATTGCTCAAATTTTGGCATAGCATGCAAGTGAGCAACCTCAACCATATCCACAGACAGGCTACAAAGGCAAATACTAATTGACAGAAGAGCCATTATTTACAAATATGACTTAATGTTCTTCATACACCAGCTGGTGGTAATCACAAATTGCAGCATTGTCTACCCTCTTTCCTTCACTCTCTCTCTGTCAGATACTCTATTTCTAATAAAGGATAAACATTTAAAACAGCCTTTGAGTTCTGTTTTGTAATTAAGTTTTTCATCAACATTTATGCTAACTTTCTTAGTACTGGCTCACTCTGGGTGGTTGTCATCTGTCTCTAGGTCTTCAGATGGTATGCTGGTTTCAGTTGTTAATTCAGAGTCCTGGCTTCCTAAAGTCTCAGCTACAAACCTCCTTAACGTTACCTCGGAAGGCAAAGCTAGATGCTGCGATACAAATCTGAACGCAGCAGCACTCTTATACAGCAACTGCAAGCCAAAGATTTTATCACTGGTCGACCATCGATAACCGTTCTTCTCTTTCTGGCTGTTCGACAGCTGTGCACGAAATAAAGACAGTTGCATAGGTGTAAGAAAACGTTTAGCAGCCTCCAGTATGGCTTCAACTGAGTTATGCTGTCTTGTTGACTCTGGCAGTATTTCACTGACTTTTCTTTTCAAGGCTTCGACCTTACGATTCCTTCTCCAGAGCTGTGAATGCAGCTGATGTATCTTTTGTTTCAGCTTTTTTTCAGCAGGAGTTTCCGGTGGCTTTTTCGCACATGAAACTGAGACTCGTTGGGCAACGTTCGGAATGGCCGCAGTTGTCTGAGTGCTTGTAATGGCAGTACTTTGATGTTCAGTCTGCTTAGGTGATCCGCACACCATGCGAAGAGACGAATTCGTTGGATGTGTACCGTGTGCAGTGATGTCTGGCATTGTTTTATATGTAGCAGGAGCTGCTAAAATGGCTTGAACTGGTCTAATAAGTTTAGTTGGCTGTGTGGTTACAACTGCAGTCTTAAATATTACCTTTTTATAGTTCATTTTATTCAACTGTGGCTGCAGCTGACAAATCTTTGGCTGACAAATCTTTATTATTCGTATGACTGGAGTTTGTGGTGCCGTGACTGCTACAGGTACCAGTGGCTGCTGGTTTACATTCAGAAGAGGTGCAGTAGCTTCCACGACAGGGCTGCCTGTTTCAGTGGTTGCAGCAGTAGTCTCACATTCAGTTTTCTGTTTTTTCACAGGTGTATCACCTGGGCCAATTTCAAATGACGGCTGTTGGTCGACATTCAGAAGAGGAGCTGCAGTCGCTTTCTCTACATTGTTGCCAGTTTCAGTGGTCGTACCACAAGTATTATTGCAATCAGCTTGAACAGACAACCCTAACGAAGTCACATCCTTCGAATCAACACCTTTTATTGCATGACGAGCAGAGGCTATTTCTTCCTTTTGTCTCAAGGGTGAGTTGCGAATCCAGCTACGTTTAGCCGGAGGATATGGAGGATATGGGACCTACAACAGTAGAAAACCTATAATTACAAAATCTGTAGGAAAAGTAAAACAATGTCTGGCAAATCACCTTCAGACACCCATCAAAGAATTATTCTAATATTTATTACACCTGATTTCATACAGTTCCACAGATCAATCAATTGATATGACTCAGCAAATTCCAAATTAAGGATTTGCATGAGGTCCATACACAGTAATCGTCTGAGATCAGGAGAGCAGACTCAAGCCCATGCAACCCCAATGGTCGAGTAAACCATTCAACTTCACATACTGCTTTTCTGGTTCATGCATTTTTCTCCAAACCTTACTTCAGATGGTTTATTAGGAGTCTAGCATAAAGCTGTATAAAAACTGATCTTTACATAATTAATAAATTCTAAACACAGTGCAGACCCATTAACATGCCGTCACTGGGTGACAATCCAGTGAACACAGCTTGTTAACCAGACTGCATGTAAAACAGCCTAATGCAAAATAACCTATTGTTGAACTAAATCTGTTCGTTCGTCCATCCGACCAACCAACCAACCATCCGAACGTAAGTCTGTCCTAGCCAACCATCACTCTCATCAAACCATCTGACTGGTGCATTAACCGATACAGCATGTTACGTTAATAGCCTTGGGGACATAACACTACTTCACGCTAAGCAGAACAGCACATTATGCACGAGCATGTTAACAAGTCCATACCGTACCATGATTGTAGGCATTTGTAATTTCACTCGACAAGTATGACACACTCAAAGCCCAACTTAAATATTACGACTGCATATACAGAACAATGACTACACACCTTGACAATGCCACACTCTTCTTGAAAGAAATTTTACTTTCTTTTACAATTCTAATATACCTTCTTGCAAACCTTCTGCTACACCCTACAGGTGAATCAGCAAATACACGTATTGCATTATCACAAACCCACTAGCAAGGATTAGTCAACTACTTAGTTTGGCCTGGAATGAATTTTAACATGCACATTAATTTTACTTGGTGTACAGCGACCATCAACTAAAGCCTAGTGCATCATAACTGCATTAGAAATTAGTTGTAATTCTTATTAAGGCCAAACAGACCTTAAGACTACAGACTGGATTTGCTGTTAAATAAAGTCAAATCATCATGACAGTTAGCAGGCGTGTGAAGCTTAAGCATGATAGCCTGGCTCTCAGCGTGGATAAAACTGCTGGCAGGAAGTAAATGCGTGGGTAATACAGATTTATTCAATACTCTACACAACTAACATCGAATACTGTAGGTACGGCATTCCAGTTGAGTCTTTTATGCAACACATTCGCAAACTGGTTGTGATCGAAGTGGGAACTGCACAAGACATAGTTCTTGCGTAGTTCTTCCGGGGTCTTGTCAACAAGCTCTGCACGTCTGGTATTGATCACCCACTTCTTGCATCTAACAAATGTTCAGATTTAAACAAATTAATTATCAGAAAATGTCGACACGCCTGATGTAAATTTTACTTGGTAACAGGCACTGGCAAACAAGATGCATGTCTTAAACAATATTTATGGAACTAAGTATAAGCTGCTGTGGACTGTTCCATCAGAACTTGTAAATTTGACAATTCTAATGCACAATGCATCACTGGGACCCTGCAAAAAGTCCAAGCAGTTCTCCAGAGATACGAGAGACCTGGTTGTTTGGAGACCAGATAGCGAGGCATAAAAATAAAGGAGCTGTTATGGTGGCTAGTATTAAACTTGAGAGAAACAGAAAAGCTTTAGAGTGGATGAATTACGACATGACTTCTTGAAATGGTGGGAATTCAGTTTTAAATGAAAAACCCCAAGAATGACAGATAGGACCTGTTGAGCTGATGAACGCTTCAACCAGTCTGCATCAGATTCAATCCACTCACTTTGTAGCTCAATTCCGAGAGCAGATCCATGCAGTTGGATGGTTAAGCAGGCAGAGCGTTGTTTTCTAAGGACCAAGGAGAGAGAATAAAGCAGCAGCAGCAGCAGCAGCAACAACATCCTCCAGGAAAAAGCGCTGTTTCTACGAGAACATAATCGTCCAAGGCTCTAAAGACAGTTGATTGTCGATGAACTCTCAATGATCCTACGTTGCTCACATACAAGTGGATCTCACAACCAATTCTTTCTCCTGCGGAGTTCTTCCGTCATCTCTTCACAAAGGTCTCAGATGTTTGGAATTAAAAGAAGGCTCAGCTCTTCCTACATACTCAACAAAAGATCATCATGTCCAACAGTCTGACTAGTGAAAAGTGGAACTAAAGTCAATCATGCTGTCTATGCCACCACATTATGCATGCTTTACCCTAACCTGGGTTTTCTCTAAGATTTCACTGACGAGCCACTTCCTTTCCTGATGCAGTCCAGCAATGCGTTGTTAATGGCGGGAATCTTACCAGCCAGTCACAAGCATGCCACATGAAGAAGCCGAGTATGGACCAAGGATATTAACAATTACAGGCTTGTCTGGAATCTCAGATTCTTATTAAATGTGATCAAGAAAATAGTAGCTGGGTAGATGCTGTGCAATCTTGAATAATTTCAAAGCTGCAATTCGGCTTCAGAAGGGGTCATTCCACCAAGACAGGGCTCACTTCAGATATCTATAATGCCGTCAACTCTGGTCATGTGACACTGCTTGCTCTTTTTGACTTTAGCACAGCATTTGTCATGACTGACATATCATCAATATGGCTTATATAAATACATGACACACTATCAACATGTCTCAATACATCGTATTACTGTACTGGATCAAAAAATTTCAGCAATCACCACTCATTATCGAACCCTACTTTCTATTGAAGGTAATTAGGAAAATGACTGCTAAGCAGGTGGTATGCTATTTAAAAGAAAGTGATTTCTTGCCAAAGCTTCAATCAGGCCTCATTCCAACGCGATGGTCTTACTAAGACTCATCTCGGACGTCTCTGATGCCACTGATTCTGGAACACAAAGCTCTCTGTACTTCTGCAACAATGGGCCGCAAAGCGCAATGTTTGCTGACTGAGCTGAATTTGACAGTTGAGACTGAAACACAAAGCTCCTTGATGAAAGCCAAGGCAACTGAAGCACACTATGATGATCATGAAGGCAATACACTTTGCAACAGCAAGCCAGTGTATCGTTTCTTGCATAAATTCCGTTACCGGTATGTGCATACATTTTTTCTTGAAGCTCATGAATAAGATGCTATGCTCAACCAAGTCACGTGCCGTGCTTACATCCAAAGGTGGCAGCTGGGGCAGGGAGATGGTTGAATGGTAACACGCTGGCATGAAGATCAGAAGGATGCGGGTTTGATACTCACTAGCCCCACAAGGTTAACTCAGCCTTCATTCTCTAGGTGGCGATTGTAAGATGAGCAGTAGTACAGATGGGCGCCTTGCATGGCTGCCGCACAGTTAATTTGACTCCTGTAAAACTTGTTATCGTCTGTTACTACTATATCATGTAATCTTACCGGGGTACTGTGTACTTGTCAGTTGGAATTAATAAACGAAGATATTATTACTATATTATTAGAGTGACATGAAGGTCAGATGCCACACTACTGCACATCAACTCAAACCCAACTCAGGTCTTCTCATGTATTGGACCGTCCTAGTGATGGTATAGCGTATATTTAATGGGCTACTGTGTGCAAGTGAAATATGGACTCTATACAATCAAGACAGGATAGATTGTTGGCATTTGTGATGAGATTGCTGTTAGAAAAAGATCTGTGCATCGGAAGATCACAAATGCTGGGGTATGAAGACTAGTGGCTTGCACATGAAATATCAAGCAGTAAGTAGTGGAGAGGAAACTCAATTTCTCTGAACACATTTACAGGATGGATAACAGCAGAATGGCCACACAGGCTAGCGCCTGTGTCACACTGTCTTTTCAGCTTCCTTTTCACATGCATTTACGTTTTCTCAGTGTTTTATATGTGTACCTCACAGTCATATGGATCATTCAGCGCTTGTAAATAAGCTGGTGCCATGCGCCTAGCTTACGAGCAGCACTTTAGAAATCTGGAGTTTATGATTAAAAAATTTTATGAAAGAAGTCCACTCATGAACAACAGCTGAATGATACATAAAATGCTGTTTTTCTAGTTCTCCAGAGTTTAATAAGTTCGCCATGTATCGTATAAGACACAGCCTGTAGAATGTGTTGTGCTACGTCACGTGAGACTTGAAGCGCTCTACTCTCCCATCTCAGGCGGCCATGCTCTTTATATCTGATCGCAGAGGGCCAAGTTGTTTTACCACACACAGATGTCTTATTATCGCTCACAAAGCAAAGCATTTCTGCAAAATACGCAACGGCGCCTTTACCTCCTAATAAAATCATCGTATATTATTGTAGTTAATGATGGATCCTGCTCTTCGTGGGGTCTTCATATGATCAATTACCCTATTTCTTGACCACTTATTGAACCTGGGACTAAGATTGCAATCTTAGTCCCAGGTTGAACAGCAAATCAATTACGACTATATGCAAACCGTAAATGCACAATTTCTTTGCTTATTCCAACAAGACAACAGTACCTTTTTACATCACTTGGGAATCTGAAAAACGATATGTCTCCGTTTCTAGAACTGCTATTCCCACAATTTATAGCAGCGCAAAAGTCAGGCATTTTACGAATAAAAATACATGTAGAAACAAAATAACATAAAAGCAGAATCGAGTCCTGTTCCACTACTGATCTGAGCAGGCTAGGAGTTATACCCCGTTGCCGTTTGGAACACGATCTGAAAGGAGAGTATAAGCAAATTATATCATTGAGTGCCCTAGACTAGAGATTACTCAGTACATTGGCTCTGCGTACCCTCTTGTCGTAATCATAATGGGAATGGTAATATCGCCCAAAAAGCGAATTCGCGGGAACCCACTTTAATTCTTTAAGTGCCGGCGATCTTGTCTAAGAGGTGGGGGGGGGGAACAAAGTCGGCCATGGTGACCGAAGATAAGTTTATTCTTCTAAAAAATCTTTCCCCCCAAAAAAATTTCTTGCTACAAATTCATAACCAACAAATTTCAAATTCATCTCCTGAAAAAGTTGACGACCTTTTTTTAGTCCTTCGCCTCTTTTACAACTTTTTTAAGAGTCACCAAGTACAAATGTTTCTTCCGTAGACTTTTTCTGGAATCTCATCTTCAAAAAAAGTTGATGACCTTTTTTTTAGTCATTGACCTCTTTTTGCCACTTTCTTCGGATCTTCCAACAATAATGACGTAATGTAGGCCCCTATGTCCTTTCTTAGGAGTTCGTCTGCAACGTTTATTACCTTTCTTTTAGATTCTTCTTCACACTTATTTCGCCAATTTCTTCTACTTTCTTAGAATTTCCGAATTTTCGCGGGGGGACACTTCTGTTCAAAATGTAAGTTTTTACCTCATTTGGTCAAACAACGCTGTGAATACCCTCACGCACAATTACATTTCTTCACCTTTTTGGGGTTTCTTAAAAAAATGGGGGGGGGGGACAAATGTATGGTGTGTCCCTCCCACTCTTAAAGGTGGAGGGGGACATGTTCCCCCGCCCCCCATAATCGCCGCCCATGGGCGTGGTGGGCATTTGGGTGGTAGAGGCTTTTGGAGACGCCTACCACCCCATTTCCACCCCATATAGGCCTAAAAACATATATGTCTCATGTCAAATATAGATTGCTAGAATCTTATTTCTTATCTTGGTTAGTATAGCCCTTATTGACTATAAATTTTATGAACGGATCAGTTGTTTTGGCATGTTTACTGGAATAAGTGACATGCATAAATTGTAATTGGTTAGATATTGCCATTTTCGCGTCATCTGCAGTTTGGGCTATTTATAAGAGGCTAGAATTGTGCGAAAGTGTGCAAACACGTCGTTATAACTGCGCTTTCCAGGTGATTTAATTTTTGGACACAGCCAGACAACAAAAGCTGCGATTAGATCGACTGCGAAAGTATCCATCTGGGCATCAAATGCGCATTTCCATATCGCCATTAGCTGATAGAACAGAGTTTTAGTGTCAGTGCAAGGACGCAAGCTTTGGCGAAAGATGTCTGCGAGTAGTTGCCCTAAGCACATTCAGATCAAACGCGTCCAAGTCAATGATTTCGGTCAGCTGCCTTCGGATCTGAGTTCAACTCCGGGTGGAACTCTCTTTTCCACTACTCCAGGAGGTAGGCCTTTTGCTGGTATCATGTATGTACATTTAGGGCAATCGATTATTGAAATTACTATTGATGCTATGATCATCCTTTGTGCAAAGCATGTCGAAAGCATTCGAGCAGAAATTCTTCAGTGTAAGAGTTGTGGACTTTTGGAATGGCTTGGATGATGGTTTGGACTCTACCACAGCTTGTAAGAGGAAGCTAGGCGTTCCAGGTTAATGCAGTGGTTCTAACACAGATTACACGTCTTCTGAACCATGTAACACTTTTTTTATATTACGTTATGTTAAAGCAAAGCTCTGGAAATATGTGCAAGCAGTAGTGTAATTATGGGCTTGCAGCTATGGGCCCTGGCCGGGCCTAATCAAAGAGGGGCTAGCTAAGAGCCACTTTGTGCAAGTAAGTAATTAAGAAATTATGGAAATGGGTCTTTATAAGCAAGGTTTTGCTTATAAAATGATCTCAACTACGGTATTGTTTATTATATTTGTAATATTCTACAGTGAATGGGAGAGGGAACAGATGATCATAGATCTGACAGTTGTTGTGTATTAAATGGAGACTTAATTCTACCAGATAAATAACTTCTCAAGCAGTTTATTCTTTTATAACTGTTATGGTGAACTGGGCAGCTGAGCCAGTTCTGAAATATAGGTTTGTGAAGTACCTAGAAGTTCCTAGAGTTCATATTTAGCTGTTGCATTGCATGTTAATGCTTCAATGCCTACCGTACATGGCTTCTAAAATATCAACCTCACTTCTTTGCCATTATCCTAGCTTTCCTGATCAACCTTTATCCTTCTACTGGCATATTTCCTAACTCACAGAAGAGGGCAGTTATTCGTCTTCGTCTCAGGAAGAGTGGTTTTGATCCCACTCTCTGTCCTAACTGTAGGTCTATCTCTAATGTCTCCTTCCTATCTAAGATGATAGAGAGAGTAGTCCACACTCAGCTGCACTCTTACCTCTGCAAACAACCTGCTTCTGCCTCTTCAATCGGGATTGAGGCAATTACACTCCACGGAAACCGCCATCCTGAAAGCCTATAACGACCTTGTCCTTACTGCAGTGGCGGATCCAGGATTTCTTGCGTGAGGGGGCAAGGGTTTCTTCTTAGGGGCGCGCGTTCTATGGTAAATTGGTAATTAATCTACTTTAAATGAAGTAGGCCTACATGTATTATTTGAGATAATGCCTTGTGTAGTAGACCACTAGTATATACTACCCTATATAAAACTGTTTCAAAGTGACGAAATATTTCCTATCCTATGTACACTGTCAGTAGGAAGTTGAGACGGTGAGGGAGAGGACCCACCTTCATATGCCGAGGCTAAGAAAATGAAGTCGCTAACACTTCATACCCATGGCTGCCATGGTTCTTCTTCTTCCCCTTCCCCTTCCCCTTCCTCCTCTTCCTCTTCCCCTTCCCCTTCCTCTTCCTCTTCCTCTTCCTCTTCCTCTTCCTCTTCCTCTTCCTCTTCCTCTTCCTCTTCCTCTTCCTCTTCCTCTTCCTCTTCCTCTTCCTCTTCCTCTTCCTCTTCCTCTTCCTCTTCCTCTTCCTCTTCCTCTTCCTCTTCTTCTTCTTCTTCTTCTTCTTCTTCTTCTTCTTCTTCTTCTTCTTCTTCTTCTTCTTCTTCTTCTTCTTCTTCTTCTTCTTCTTCTGTTCTTTTGCACTTGGCATCGTTCCTGCCTTGTTAAATTAGACATTACAGTTTGATTATTTGAAATCTGATATTTTGCAAGCAAATGTAAAATTTAAATCTGCGACTAAATGAGGCTGCAGACGCTACAAAGAAACTTAGTGCCTACATCGATGACTCATGCTGTGGAGTCTGTCTATGGCATTCTATGCGCCTGTTGTAAGCTTCAAGCATTGTTTGGCATTTGCTTCAAGACTAGCTCGCTTCATAATTTTACGACTATAGTCGCTCCACGTACTCAGTTTTCTGCGGGTTTTTATTATAACAGTTAATTATAACAGTTATTTATAACAGTTATAACAGTTGTGTATAGTAGTTTAAAGTCAACCATCAGGATAAAATTTATAATTCTATCCAATTTATCACAATTTAAATCTAATGTTATTTATTTCAGGAACGTGAATTGATTTTATAAATACCAAATTGTCTTCGTTTCATAGTTTAATCCAATACGCGGATCGCTAATACGAAAGCGACTTGTAGAGAATTGCAATTTGTTAATATCCAAAGCGATTTAGGTTTAGATGCTGACTGCACTAGAAATTTGATATAGGCCTACTACAAACTCTTGGGAGTCCATAACCGCCTGAACGTGTTCTAGTTTAATGATGGATATGTTAAACCCTGTCTGATGCTGGCGATTTGGGGAAGAGTATCATATGACTCATGTTGAGGATGACTGGATGCGTGCGGTATGTGTAGGGACAGTAGGACTCTGTTGTACTTTGGAACTTAGCCTACATCCTGAGACAATTTGCTTACATGGAGAGTAAGGGTCACTTAAGGGTCATGCCAATCTTCCATGTCCTGCCTATGTTGTCTGTCTCTCGACCTCTCCCTACTACATATGCAAAGATAGACAGATGAGGCAATACTTGGGAAGCACAGTTGAAAGTAGACCTAGCCGCCTGAATAGTGAAGGGCATTGTTTATTGGGGTTAAGAAAGTGGGGTACGATAACCAAGTCCATGGCAAAAATTACGCCTATCACTATGGACATGGCTTTAGTTAAATCTCGCCGTTCTGGCAGTCCACCATAACAGGCTGGTCTGGCCTGGAGGGGCGCCGTGATACAACCAAGAGGGGCGCGGGGGGGCGAACCGCCCCCCCGGGCCTATAGCTAAATCCGCCACTGCCTTACTGCCGACAAGGGATATGTTACCACCTTAATACTCTAGATTTCTCTGCTGCTGTTGACTGCTTAGATCACTATCCTACTTGAAGTCTTGCAACAGTCCTTTGGCATATCTGGTACTATCCTCAATTGGTTTGTGTCCTACCTCTCTAATTGCACTCAATGTGTTCACATCAAATTCCTCATACCATTCATCGCTGCTGTGCGTTTTGGTGTCCCACAGGGCCTCTGTCCTAGGGCCCCTGCTGTTCATCATCTATACCTCTGCACTGGCAGCCATTGCCTCTTGTCATGGCATAGAAATCCGCGTCTGTGCTGATGATACCCAACTCTATGTACATCTGCAACTAAATGAGGTTGCAGATGCTATATAAAGAGACTTCGTGCCTGCATCGATGACATCATGCTATGGAATCTGTCCATGCACCTCAAACTTAACCGTGGAAAATCCGAGCTCATCTGATTTGACCACTACTCTAAGCTCCTACGGTGTGCTGAACTCTTGCTCTCTACTTCTTCCTCTCTGCTGTCTCCATCATCTACTGTTCTTGGAGTCATCTCTGACTCAGCACTTTCCATAAAACAGCCGCCATTTCTTGGGCTTGTTTGTTTCACCTCAGAAGAATCCAACAGCTTTGCTCTACTTTGGATTCAGCATCACTGAAATCACTGTTATACTGCCTTATTCTGACGCGACTTGACTACTGCAACTCTATATTCTATGGTACCCTGAATGTACACTGCTTCCTCTAACCAGAATATTTCATCAGGATGCAAGACTGCATCTTGGATAGAGCTGTACCGATATCACTTTTTGCCGATTATGCCGATGCCGTGTACAGCCGATAATTAAAATAGCCGATACCGATTATGAGACTGATTATTTCATTATTTGTTTAATCAAAATGTTCGGTTCCAAAACATAAATCTACTATTGCAAGGCAAGCACATGTTTTGCTGCTTGTGCTCGCAGTGCTAAATATAAATCAATAAGAAGAAACAAAACATATTTATTTGCACGCTAATTTTTCTTTTTGTAAAGATTATTGTGCAAAAACAAATTTATATTTATTTATTTCAGCATTTTCGCTGGCCGCAGTGTAGGTGGTATTGTAATATTTTTTTAATCGGCACCGATTATTTTTGCCAGTACCGATTGTTCTAATAATCGGCCCGATTATGAGTACGGCCGATTAATCGGTACAGCCCTAGTCTTAGATTCTAGTACCGAGACCATACCACACAGGTCTGCTCTTTGTTCTGTACACTGGCTTCCTGTTTCTGAGCCTGTCCTCTTCAAGCTGGCACTCCACATGTACTTAGCAATTGCAGATCATCTGCCATCCTACTTATCGTCCATGGTCACACCTTGCAATTCTGTTAAAGGTCGCTTCTCTCTTCGATCAGCATCTACTGGAAAGTATGTTGTTCCTGGTACACGTCTTGTCATTGGCTGGCATTCATTCACAGACTTTGCCAGTCCCTCCATCTGAAACTGTCTACCTCTAACCTCATGTCCGCAACTCTCTTACCAAGACTGTATTTCACTCTAAACCGAAAGCCTACCTCTTCCAGTCTACCTATGACTCTTAATGGCTGCCTGGCTTCAATGTGCATGTCTGAGCTTTGTATGGAAGACATTATCAAAATGCAGTTGTATTGTATTGTATTGTATAGTGCATCTGTAAGAGCTAGTCACAGATGCTGTACAGTACATGCACTGACCTATGTCAGGTAAAAGAAGAGTGACAGTGATGCTGATGCTGCTGATGATGATGGGCAATGTTTTTGTAAATACTGCAAAATTATTAGTCTGTTGACGTGATGTTTATCTGACTATATGAGTCAGGTGCCTCTGAACAATGCGTTCACCTTTACGTTATGATTGTTATTGATTATTGGCTGAGGGCAGATGACTAAAAGGTGAATTTATGCATCATGCCACCATCTGCTTTTCTGATAAGTAGACCATAGACCATGCAAACGGTAGGGTCATCCACTGAAAGCATTTTTTAAATGACGAGTTTCACTGAGTCATCTGGTGAGAGTTAATTAATTACATCACCAAATGACAGCTTCTTCAGCCGTGACACTGACGTTAGACCCAAAGTCAGTCGCTAAGGAATTACTGACTGACTTAATAGTTAGTGACTGACTTAAAGACTTAATCCACTAAATGGTCCCAAACGCCCGATTTTTCTCAGGAGCACAAATGACCACCTATTTTCCATTATTTTACAAATGACCACCTATTTTCCATTATTTTACAAATGACCACCTATTTTCCATTATTTTAATTTTTTTTATAAATTTTCATGGATTCATCTGCACTGTTCTGTGCAGTTAAACTGCTGGCCACAAATGTTGAAACCAGCATATTTTCAGTGCAACTTTTGCCTGTAAAACAGATGCCATTTCGATGAAAATGATTGATTGTGTGATGTCATGCAATGTAACAGATAGGTTGCAAGTTTAGAACTGGTGATCTGATATCGACTGATTGTTACACTGTTAACCCGTTGCACGGTGACTCATACCTTATAAGCAAGTGATATTCCAGTCCGGCTGCTGATGTCTTTGTCAAATAGAAAACCAAAAACCGTGATTAAAACAATAAGCAAAGTATTAAGTAAGTGAAATCAACAGCAGTTGGTAGTTTAGCGACTGGTTTCAACTAGAGGGCTTAAAAATGGCGATGGCGGGTGGCGGCGGTTGGGACTAGTGGTATGTAAAATATTCCTGATTCTTAAAACATCTGATTAAGCTTTAAGATTTAATCCAGAAGATCCAGAAGTATTAAAAATTTGGAAAGAGGCCTGTTCAAAATCCAGAATGTGTGAAAGTGATCCATCAATTACCATTGCAATTTTAAACAGCCAACCCTTTATGAAGTGGTGAAGAAAACAAATTGCCCATAGGTAACATGTCAAACTGAATATGGACATTTGGCTGTGAAGTTTTATTTTGTAATTCAACAGGATATATGAAAGCTATAGTTGGAGTTTTTTTTAAATGTGTGTATAATTGTATCTGAATATTTATATAGAACCTATAAGAAGTTCGTAAACATGCTATGTTAATACTCGTATTCAAAATTGTATGAATTCAGTTTAAAAAATTACTCATTATTTTGTTTTCATCTGAAAAGTGAAATATTATTCAGTACACCTCTGCTAAGATTCCAAGGACACCAACCCAGCCCCTCACACAAGAGAACATATAACAATTTATCTGAAGTCAGTTGGCATGTGTTTCTTAGTCTTACTGTGCTGAGTATATGAATTATGATGCAGAGTTAATTAAACTCATTATATATTTTTATTCAAGTACAATTATTAGTTAGGACTGGCATTCAGCCATATGATATGCAAAGCTGTATATATTGCATCTTACATGTTTGGTAGAGTGTTTCAAATTGATGCAGTTCTTTTTTCAAGCATTTGATCATGGGGCACTATAACAACCTGGGGTAAATTGTAATACAGCCACTGGTACTATGACATATTACTCTGTAGTATTTAATCTTCTGGCTTGAATATTTTTACAAATGTTTTAGTGATTCAACTATTCAGCCATTCATCTGTTAGCATGTTAGAAAGAGTATTGTTTCTCTTTTAACAGCTGTTGTTCAAAATCATTGCTAATTGTGGTGTGAAGTGAAAACTGGCAAATGTTAGAAGTTTTGGTGCTACATAAGCCATTATTAAACTTGTCTTTAGCTACATGAGTGGCATAGTTCCTTTCCTTTGCCAGAGTGCTCAGATTGGATGAAACATTTAACTGTTTCCTAAGAAATCTATTTTTGCCTTGACAAAGGAAGTTTGCTTTTGTATGTGAGAGAGCAGTAGTTGCTGTTTAGTCTCTACAGATGATGTCCAATTAGGAGAACGTTGGTAGGGGCAGATATGGCCAAAGAGAGTTAGAGTTGATGCAGCCCGTGTGTACACTGTACGGGTACAACCCACTGTGTCATAATGAAGATGTTTAAGTAGTAGTTTCAGTTTAACAACACTGTATGATAAAAACAAAGATTATTAGCATTGCTCTCCTCCTTCATCCGGACTTGGGACTGGCACTGCATGGCACTAAGGCACGGACGTTCAGTGGTGGAATACAATGCAAAATACAAATACATAACAAGAGCATAATAAGGTCAACCTTCTCCTTTATCAGTGCTCGGGACTGGCACCACCAGTGGCAGTGTACTTGTTTAGGAGAGCAAAGGCATGGCTATTATAGGCTCATGCATAAACATGTCAAAGTAATGTTGCTGCTAGAAATGAATATGTTAACCTACTTAGCTGAAGGCCTTTGGGGCTGGGCTCCGAAGTTCGTTGGCCTCTTAGTCACTGATAGGGCATAATGGACATTTCATGCCTCTGTTGCTTGAACAGCCAGTTAGGCAGCCTGCGGAATAGGCCTGTACTGGCATATATAACACTCATCTGTTGATTAAGTGTCTGTTATGGATGCTTGTGCTACGTGGTAGATCATGGAGGATGGCTGGATGCATGCCTACTGTAGTACTGGCTGAAAACCTTGAACTAGTACTCGTAAAGTCTAATTAAAGCTGTAAACATCTGTTGTATAGCTGTAAGATAAAAACCAGGGATGAAGTAGGTCAAGGTCTTTTTCAAAATTGCACTTGTTGCCGGACAAATACAATGTAGTCATTTTTACTCTGAGGTCCAGTAATTATTATGTGTCAGAGTTGTTGATGTTTCTTCGAATCATGACCTTTAGTTGGGTATTTCCATGGAAAGGTTGGAGTCAGCAATTCTCTCTTACTGTTTGATCTCGGCATCCATTCATCCTTATGTCAGTGTTTGGGGGGAACATTGTCACACACATACACACACACACATGCACAAACACACTTGAGTATCTGAGTGATCTTGTTAGATTGTGATGTTATCCTGTTTTCTTGGAATCTCAGGAGCTCACATGTGAAATGTGTCTAAGTTCAGCAGGTTTTGAGATAGATAATTTGTCTTGATTTAAGTGCTTATGTTGTTTTCTGTTGAAAGACATGATTCAGTGTGGTGGACCCCTTAATGTGAAGTCATTGGGGACAAGAACTGCCAAAGTCATTGGGGGACATCCAAAAGCGCACCTAGTAGTAGTTTATGATGTAATTTAAAAAAAACTAAAATGCAAACTACTAAAACTTGGTAACATTAAATAAAACTAACAATAAATTAAGTATAACCATAAATATAACGAGCAGAATGTTCTTTAAATTATTAGCACAGACAATACATCTCCGGTTTAGCTTCCTTCGTATCTGTTGGCTGCCTGTGTAAAATTCCGTTGATCTTTAATGAGTGAGTCACCAGCAGCTGATGATCTGTATTCATGTGTTGTTTTTTTGCAGTGCTTCACTGTAGTCTTCCAGACTCCCTGCTTCTTGCTGGCCGTTTGTGTGCGATTTCGTCCCTTACTTTGTCATTCCGGAGGACTGTGTGCATAACCAAATAAAAAATGCTGCAGTGAAGTTGATGGAGTAGATATTGTTGTGTCTGTTGGAGCAAGCTGTGTTGGTTAGATGATGATGATGATGATGATGATGGTGGTGGTGGTGGTGGTGGTGGTGGTGGTGGTGATGATGATGATGATGATGATGATGATGATGATGATGATGATGATGATGATGATGATGATGATGATGATGATGATGATGATGATGATGATGATGATGACCAGGGTAGCACAGTCATGGTGCTTTGTGTGGATCCTCCAGCTGCAAAATGACCTAATTTTTTGGACTCTTCCCTTCCATTTATCAGCATTTGTCCATATTTGGCTTACCCTCCCCCATCCCCTTTACAGAGATCTTCTTCTGCAGCAGAGTACTAAGGCCTAAATTAGGTTACCTTGTTAATCTTGCAGGGCTGACTATACTATGGGGTGGGGTACTTTGATACTGCTGCATCCTGGGAAACCACTCTAATTAGATCTAAAGCAGAATAGACAATTAGTGTTGAACCCACAGGTTGCACTGAAATAACTGTACATGTACAAAATTTAGATGCTGATCAGATGCCCTTCCATCTTAACAGGATTTGTCCATGTTTGGATGTACACCCTTTCCGGACCTTCTAATGGATAACACCTTATCTATTACCAGCCCACTGCTTTACATGTGTATTTTGGTGTGCTGTGAAATTTGAAGAGGACATTACTCTGGCATAGGGCATATTAGTGCCTGGTAAGGTGCTTCTGAAACAGGACTTTGACTTAGAACTCTTAACTGAGATCCCACACATGCACACCTTGACAAGGATCACTTGACATGTAGTATCAAGGTACATCATAGCTACATATCTATTATTAGACACAGTTTGATGCTGTACTCTTGAACTCTTGAACTTCACCCTAGCCATGGGTGTCCGGAGGGGGGCATTTGCCCTCTGGAGTTTGAAAATATAAAAAAAAATCTTTTGATTTATGATTATTCCAATAGTCCCAACACGATTTTCAATGCTAAAAAACACTTAATTATTGAGGTAAGTCAGCTATTCTATGCAAAAAAGTCATTTGCTTTCCCTACAAATATTTTGCCCCCGTAGGAAATTTTCCCCGCAGAAAATTTTCCCTCCCAGAAATCCTCCGCAGAAAAATTCCTGCAGACGCCCATGATCCCAGCAGGTAATTAGTTGGGTTTATGTGGTATTGTTCTTTAGGAATGACACTATACCAAAGCTTCATCCCTCACAAGTCAAACTCCAAAGTCAAAACTCCAAAGTTGAATATCTCGTGTTTTACATATATGTGATCAGGCTTATCTTGACAATGTTGTAGGCCTATCAGCTATGTACAGAAATAGTTTAAACTGTGAGCGGGTTTAAACTGTGATGGGTAATGGATGGACTTTTACCGAATAAAAGTTGTTGCCGACTACTTTTATGCACTTTGTCGTTCAGCTAGAGCTATTTTGAAAATAGTGTGTTGTTTTGTTAGAAAAATCTGTTTCCTCACAACTGGTTTATACCCTAAATTTAGTGCACAGTACTTTTTATCACATTTTTATTTGACCTGTTGACAAGAGCATTGTGTTATGTTTGAACAAATTCCAAGCCTTTTAAGCTGAACCTTCAGCAGTGAAGGTTCAGTTAAAGCCGTGCATGAATGCCGTGGCCAGTTTGTCTTACCAGGCTTTGTTAAGAAGTTGACTTGTAATGACACTGAAACTGCAAGGCAGTGCTGAAGGCTTTAGTTCATGTTTGAACGAATTATCGTCTGACAGTTCACCAGAATGTGAGTACTTTTGGTAGGGAGTAACCGGTTATTGGCTCGGAAACCGATAAGCACCGATAACTACTTCAAATTCCATTATCGGAAAATCCGATAATTCAATCACCGATAAAAAGTTCGAAAAATCGTAATTTTTAAGGGGGTGCGCTTCCTGAGAAAGCTAATGAAATGGGTGCGCTTCCTTGAAATGTGCTTAAAATTAATCTAAAATTCTAAATTGATACATTTTCAGAAATAAGTTTGCTGATGTAGTTTTTCATGGACCGAAATTTTCTGCAACTTCAGCAAGGCTATCGCAAAATACATAACGAAATGCCACAAATTTTTAATATATCTGTATATAATATATATATTTTAACATAACCATCATATTGTGATAACTTCACTCACAAGCTCAACAAATATTTGCGATTATCGGTATCGGTATCGGAATCACCAATAAAATGTGCTAAATTATCGGTATCGGTTATCGGAAGAAAAGTGCTTATCGGTTACTCCCTAACTTTTGGACAGTGAATCTCGCGTGGATAAACTTGCACTTGAAAATCAACCAAGATCTTGTTACTTTCATACTTAATGTTAACTCTTTGGATCGTTTATAGAACTCAGATATTGTGCAAATACTGTATTAAACATTGTGCTTTAGCTAAATACTGCTTGTTGTTAAAATATCTTCTGTGGATGCTGATAAGACAGTTTCCTCGATGTAGGGCTATATAACGCTTTAATTACATTGCATAGTACATGTATACATACATTTCCATATCAAAGACATTTATGCAACTTATTATTTTTCGTATCTGTGCAGGGGTGCAGTTGGGGTACTAGAAAGCATTTTCTCTTATAAGATTCACCAGGTCCTTGGGTGCGTAAGCTAAATATTTTTTAGACCAAGATTTGTTATATCAGCTGGGTTTTATTGTGCTTTATTCTGCTGCTTATTATTACCTCAGAATAGATCCCAATAGCCATAACACAGACTGCAACAAAGTAAGAGTAGGCAGTTAACAGCAAGCAGGCAACACGCCTTCATGCTCTGCTTCCGAATACAAAGATTTTCAGTGGGCTATCGCTTGCTTTTCGGGTCGACTTTTACCAGGAAAATACGTGTAAAATGTGCCTAGGTTTCAAGGTCTCGTCAATTATGTTAATAGATTGCCTTGACGGTGGTCTTTGTAAACCGTCTTAAAAGTACAATGGCCAAAAGAAACTTGTTTACACATAAGGCATTGCCCGAGTCTCTACAGATGATGTCCAATTTGGAGAACGTTGGTAGGGGCAGATATGGCCAAAGAGAGTTAGAGTTGATGCAGCCCGTGTGTACACTGTACGGGTACAACCCACTAAATTACTGTGTCTTCTGCCCCCGGAGGCTGGCTTTGTGCATGGAGGCCATCTGTATAGTAACCAGGCCATAGGCTTTGTTTCTCATACCTCACTCTTTATATCCAGATTCATCTTGCTATTTTTGCTTATTATAACGTACTGCAAAACTCATATTTAGACTGTATACACTGATTTTGCTTAAAGCTCCATGGTTGTTTTTAGCTTTGAAGCTAACTAGCTACTCACAAAATGCACATTTGTTACTGCTTTCTAAACTTGTGCTGGTTGTTTTGAATGTTTAGGTACTCGCATCGTCTATGATCGGGCTTTTCTGATGCAGTGTCGAAATTCTCCACTGGCTAAAAGTCCACCAAATTTGCCTAAAATACCTGGGGTTACATGCCCAGTCGAAGCTTCTGCTAAAGGTGGTAAAAAACAGAAGGACTCAAAAGTAATGCATAAGGAAAAACCAGCTTTGTCAGCAGGTGAGAAGTTTTTTCAATAGATTGCTAATTTTCCTAATGAAGTAACTGACATGTTGTGAAAAGCTGTAAGTAGGACTGTGACATTTACTTTTACTTGGTGCCTTTTAAGGACCTCTGAACACTGCTTTATGTCTTACAGAGTAAAAGTTGCCTATTCATGGAATATTTGTGACGCCAGGGGTCAAAACCCGTCGCATGTCGGTTTTTGACCTTTTTATTTAGTCATATTCTACAATTAATCTGCTTCAAAATACTTTTTACAGAATGAAAATATCTTTTTGCTAAGTGAAGTTATGCTCGTTTGATTCTTTCATTAATATATACTAAGAAAATCGAGTAAAAAATTTCGGAATACTCGTGTCATCAAAGTCCTCAGCAACTATTTTGTGATTGTACTACAAATTTGCTGGGCAATAAAGGGCTATATTCTGTATCGAATAAAACAAACGGCATCAAAATCGGATTACTACATTGTAAATTATAGCAAATTCATAGGCAACTGGTGAATTGAAGAATGTTCAATATTTTTGACCCCTCTCGCCTATTTCGGCTTCTAGCTCAATATCTAGGAAGCGACAAGCGACGGGTTTTGAGCCCTGGCGTCACATTTGGATCTTGTTTATTATAATTATTGACAGTTTTGTGCAGTACTCTTAGTTCATCATCGGGTCATGAAATCATGAATGCCACCTTTTGTCAAAGCTTGAAAGATGAGTTCTTTTGCCAGGCTGGCCTCCAAGCACTTATGAGTTAGTATATGCAAATAACAGATGATTACAGATGCCATGTCTAGATTAAGAGAAGAATAGCCATGGGAAAGAAAGCATTCTGGAAGAGGAGAGCGTCTGAGAGAGAGAGACTTGGAGCATGATGCTGTATGAATCAGACACATGGACTATTGGAAGGGTAGAAATGGAGAAGCTTGAGGCATTTGAAATATAGCTGTGGGGACAGGCCCGCATTAAGGGGGGTGCTAAGGGTGCTGCAGCACCTGGGCCAGCAGTTTGAGGGGCCCGCATTTTCGGAAGTACATTAAACAATTTTTATTGTACTTGTAATTGGGCCCCGCACTGATGGCTATATATAGTCACAGCACCTGGGCCCGCACTAACCTTAATGCGGCCCTGTGTGGGGAAGACCGGCCCAGATCAGCTAGAGGGATTATAAAACAACAGAGGTGTTGCAACTGGTGCAAGAGGAGAGGTTGATGGTCAGTACAATAAAGAGGAGACAAATGAACTAGATTGGCCACACATTCCTGAGGACAGGACTTGCTTGAAGGAAGAATTGAAGGAAAGAAACCCCCCTGAAGACCAAACGATATGTTGGATTGGATGATGGATACAGGAAACAGACGAGGATGTAAAGAAATTAAGGTAAAGGCAGAAAATAGAGAAGAATAGCATTGTTTGATTCTTAGACCTGCCTAAGGGCAGAACACTGAAGATGAATAATTTGCTCTGAATGAACAACTAGTCCATCACTACAGACCCTGAAATAATTGTTGAGAAATGCTGGCAATGCAGCAACTTCGTGGCTTTTAGTTTTAGGTTGCAGAAATGTTTTGGCGTATTAATGATGGCATCAGAGATTACAGAGCAACTGTTGATCTAGTTTTAGTACTTTGTGTGTGGGATGCAGGGTTATATCATTACAGCCCATGTGCACTCTGTACATTGTTTATCAAATAACAGGAACTGTTATTGTGTCATGGCATTTCCTGCATCTCTATCCTGTTGAAATGCGTGAAATTTTTAAGCTACTTTTTTAATGCACTAAAAAATTTCATTTTCAGTGCACTGTTGTAAAACGAATCTCAGTTCTATTTAATCAAGACTCACAGAAACCCCATAATTTTTAATGAAATTAGGCAAATTAACATCATGTCTGAATAATTTCTTAAAAGTTTAAAGTTGAAGTAAGGCAAGGTAATTGCTCATCTTTAATAAGCACAGGTCTTCACGAAAATTCATAGAGCTTTGGTCGAGTGAAGAAGAAACATTTTTTTACTTTTATATTTATAAAATTTAAAGTTTCATCTAATTTGATTAATATACTGACAGGATGCAGCAACTGAGCAATTTTAATTTTGTTTGTCTAGGTCGTTCATCAGATGAGCCACAGTTTGACATGGATCTATGAGCTGAATCGAGTCATTAATTTTGTTTGCCTGGCAACAAACATAAACCACACAGAACGTTGTGTTGAAATATTTTCGAAGAAGTCTTGCTTTCGTCATTCATTGACCACGCTTGCAAAGGGTGATTTCGGCACTTGCAAGGTGCCAAATAACAGTGTGTGTTAAAAGTGGCTTTCTTTTAATTTCTTGTCCAACTTGGATGAACAATTGCTAATCTGGTGTAAGGTGTTTTACTGACTGAAGATTTTTTTGGCATTTGCTACATCAGCTGTTGTCAGGACTGTATCCTACAAGACTTGTCTTAAGACATCACCGTGTTCTGTTGTTTCTGTGGTATGCTTTTACAAATATTTTGAAATGTTTTCAGTAATTGCTAGACCAGGACAATCTGGTTGATTCACTTTTGAG
Organism: Allolobophora icterica; assembly: GCA_963556255.1. NCBI lineage: Eukaryota > Metazoa > Annelida > Clitellata > Crassiclitellata > Lumbricidae > Allolobophora > Allolobophora icterica. Next base: position 26,342,183 of record OY744608.1, on the reverse strand, counting down.
GTAGCTGCCCTCAGACTGAAGCCAGATAAGATCACAAAAGTATACGCGATATCTTGCAGATTATGATAACCGAGCTATAGCAGTCTTCATATTCAATGAGACTAGGAATTTGTGCATTGCAGCCGGTGGTACATAGCAAGTTTTCTCTGACCTCAGAGAACATATTAAATTTTCCCTACATCTTGGCTATCGCTTGGCAGTCTGTTGTCATGAGTATAGACATTAGACAACTGTTGCATAGCTGGAACTTTCAAGGAAACTTGTGAAAACTGCAGCTCAGGACAAGGTACTGAAATGTACAATTGTATGGGCTCAAGACTCGGTCTCGATCTTGAGACGGGTTTTTGATGTCTTAGTTTTGTTCTCTGTCTTGGATGGAACCTATTGTCTGGGTCACACAATCTTTTGGCAATCATTTCACTTAGTACAGAACTTGCTGACATTGTTAAAAACTTATTAAAACATTTTTTTGCCAAGGAAATCCAGCTGAACACTTATTTGCCTTTTGGACATTGCTTGTGCTTCCTTCACGTTTTTTGTCATAGTGCTGACAGTGTTAAACTCTTTGGGAACAGCAATCATTTGCTCATAAATAAGGCCTTGAATTTGATCTCCTTAAAAAATTTGAATCCCCACCTGCTTTGAAAAAAAAACTTTTTCCTTCACAACATTTCGTATTCCAATAGACATGTTTGATGGTTTGCTACAAGACATGACTGCTTAGCTTACAACTGCAAATCCAAGTAGATCTTGTCGAGGTAATTCACCTCATGAATATTGTGGTATCGCCAGAAACACCAGTGAACTTTAATATTCTAAATAGAGAAATCAGTGAGTTTTACTAAAAAGACGAAAGGTAAGAAAGAACAAATTTGCATTGTAAAATATTTGAGAACTTCGAGGACTGTCGCAGGCCAGCAATGTCAGACCGTGTGTCCGAGACCCTGCACAAGCCAGGCTGAAGCACCAAGTTTCAGCAAAACAGTTTAAAAAATTCTCAACCGAAGTTCAAAGTCTAAAGTATATTTCACTCTGTGTAAACAACTGGCATGTTTACATAAATATCCACACAGGTGGATATTTAAGTAACTCATCATTAACTAGCCAACCCATCTGATCAGCAAATTCCTTGCTGTTTTGAGCTGCATATCTAGGCTTTGACTTGTTTAATAACCAATGAATGATAAAATATCTACCGGTAGCTTACATATTCTTCAAGTAACACCAAAGAACCTTAACTACATGTAGTATACACGTTCATTGCCTGTTCAGTGTAATTGGTGACGAACCACAGCTTGCTATGCTGCCAAACAAGTGTGGTAACAAGGCATTTTTTATACGTTTTAACTCAAATATCAGAGGAAACAGAATTAAGAACTTTTAACGTGCAAGTGTGAACTTGGACATCACTCCCCAATTCCAAGATTCAGGTCCTCTACCCCCTTCTGAAACCTACAGTTTATATGCATCTTTCTAAAATTGATTAAACATGGGTTCAGGATAACTACTGCATAAGTGGTTAAACTAATGACTTTCAATTACAAGCAGGTCATTGTAAATTGGCCTTGGGCAAAAGAAAAAGTGAAAAAAGAAACACTTGGCAGGTGGCCAGTGCTAGATAGAACAGTAACTGGTAGACAAAAGTTTTTGTAAAACAAGGCACTACTGTGCCTGATGGCCAACATTTATTAGTGTGGATTGGAGCAGCTGCTTTAGAGTGAATTCATTCTCAACTTCAGTTTGGAAACTAAACTCTGTTAAGGACTTTAATGGCACCATTAATGCAGAAGCAAACACCAATTACTACATGATCCAAAATGAATATCATACTGAGTAAGTCATTAATAAAGTAAACATGTCTGACAAGTTTGTTTTGGAGTAATTTTTAAAGATGGGCAACACTTTAACAGTTCGCAAAACATGATCGTCCAGTTATGTAACAAATCGTGGACTGCAAACACAAACAAATCATTTAAACCAAAGAGCATTTAAAATTCTGAACAGCATTCTATAATGTTAACACTTTAATGACAAGCTGCATTGGTTTCCCAGTCTCTCAGTACACTCATCGTTAAAGTGCTAATGCATTCTACATAAAGATGCAAAACCAGAAATAACGACACAGACCAGTGTTGGAAACAACATAGTCAAATATCTGACTGACCATTTCTTCCCACAGTCTTGTTGCATGCGGTTTCCCATTAATTTACTGGTTTTTACATTTAGTATTGTCCATTAAGGTCATAGGCAAAAAAATTACCTCTTTGACCCCTCCCTCCCTGTCTGCATTTGGCTTTAATACCCTCACCTACCCCCTTTTACAGATGTCCACACTACAATGAATATTGAAGCTTTGTAGCGAGAATCTCATACGCAAGGCTTAGGCAGCTCCCAGCGGAATCCATTCATGATCCAACACTTTTGTATGACCGAAGTTTGAAGTTATACGCTGCACTCGGATAACTTGTGTACCAAATTGAACATGTGGACGTCTACTTTGGACTTAATCCTTTGTCCTCTTTTGGACATCATAAATGGAAGACTCCTACATGTAGGCCTATACGCATTTCCAACGTAGTTCAGTCTTGTGCAACTATCCCACACTACTATAGCTGCCACAGCATGTTTCCTTTCATTTGGCAGACGAACTCAGCCATTGCCCTACCCAGGTGGTGCCAGTCCAAAGCTTTGATGAAGGAAGATGATGATAATCATCTTTATCTAGACGTTTTTGAAGAAAAATACATGTAGATCACTGTACAAACCCCAAAATTTTGCACGAAAATTCAGAAGTTAGTAAATATTTGGGACAACACTTGCAAAGATTGTCTTCACAAATGCACAATGTCGTTTTATCACTATAGAAAGCAAGAAGGGCTATTACTACACATAAAAATCCCTGTCGGATGCTTATGGAATAAAATTACCCACCAATCCCGTGGTTCAAGGAAAGCCAACACTGCTCTGTTACAACTGACAGTATAACATGCCCAATAAATAATTAGTGCTTGGCATCAAAATCCAAAGATCAAAACATGTAGCTTCACTGAAAATGCTCATGCCCCATTGGACAGTTTCACAGTTGATAATATTAGCACTATAAATACAAAACTGTAGAAATGATTTAAACGAATTTCCAGGTAGGTCTGATGCTCTTTTTCACCTGCTCAGTGTAATGCAGACTTTGGAAAACTTGTCATCTCCAGTGCTGGTGCCACTATGGACCTATTGGCTGCCACTCCAGCGAAGCATTTGGTAACAAATTTCAGGCTTCACACCACATTACGTCAACACACTTGGTTCAATTATACTCTACAGCCTATTTTGCTATATCGTCTGCTTAGAGTGCAAAGGTGCTATCTCCAAATTTTCAAAAAATTTTTTATTGTTTTATTCTATTGCTACCAATGTAGTGTTTGAACTGTGAAAAGGTGGTATCGTTCACAGTGTAAATAAAAACGCAGCAACTATTTTAATATTGGGGCTATCTCCAACAACCTAGTTTTGAAATGTGCAAAGGTTCTATCTCCAATAGAGCTAGGGCCTACAGCACTATGTGTTTACCAAAAAATAGGTTCCATAGTTTAATTTAGTATACATACGGCGTCGTGCTGAAAACTAATCCAAAAGTATTTTAAATGAAAATTGTAAGTTTCTAACAATCATGTTCGTAACATTTTGCATTAGTTAGACTTATTATTCTGAAAATATTATTGCATTTAATCATGGTAACTTGATGTCGACGAATCTCGCGTGTCGATAGAAATCCGATGTAAATTTTGGTGTCGGTGAATCTCATGAGTCAAGAGAAAATATTGAAGTAAAATCCAAATTTCATGAAACTGATATCAGTGAATCAATTATGGTCACAGAATATATAAATTAAGATTTTGCAAATATTGATTCCTTAACCCTATAATTGTATGCAGCTGAAAATATTATGAAGGCCCAACATCATATTTAACCGTTAGTTTCGAACTTCGAGTGTGTACCAATAATAAATTTTTCAGCTTCTAAATTTTATATGAAATTGTTCAAATAAATCAATGCAATTTACACAAATCATTATTTATTATTTTATAATATTTTTTTCTGTAAAAAGTAATTTTTAATCGCAAATTTAAGTTGTTGTAAAATTATAGCTATCTCCAGATAAGAAAATATTTTGAAATGTGCAAAGGTGCTATCGTCTGTTACAAGCATAAGAATTCGCTGGTCACTTGCTGTTATTTTGCATTTTTTAAGGCAAGGCGTCACAAAATTTAAAATAATTACAACATTCCAACTAGGGAAATAATTTATTATCCAAATGACTATAAATCACAATCACATAAAAACTATTGGATTTGTAGCAACTATCAAAAGTTTAGATTTGCTCTCCTGAAAAATGACCAAAATGGAGATAGCACCTTTGCACTCTAAACAGACGATATAATCATAATTTCTAAATTGCTATTAAAGCAAAGCACCGGGCACTGGCTTATTCACAAGCACTGCGTACATATGAAATAATAGTACAAGCCTTTAAGAGCATTCAGGGAAGTGCATTCATTGCAATTGCTACAAATATTTTTCAGGATACAGACTTGTCAATCAGGTGTCACAGTGATCCAATTCAGCTGTGTTGCCTACAGCCGATATAGTTCAGTGAGGGCATTCAAACAGCCATCCATTTACTTGTCTCCATTCAGAGGAAAATCCATTTATATCACGAGTTGTTTTGCAGCTGTTCTATTTTGCTTCTGTGGAAACAATATAGAAAAATCTAACTGCGCACCTGAGAAACGGCAAACATCACATTCGGGAAACAATAACCTGCCCAGGTGTCAAATCAATGCCTGAATCTTCTTGGATGTAATGACAAATGCAGTCATGGGCTTATTGGCAGTTGAATGCAATGCACTAAAATAAAGATGTCCCCATCAAAATCATTTGAAGACATTCAAGTTAGTTGTCATTCAATTCAAGTTTAGTTGTCATTCAAGTCAAGTTTAGTTGTCATTCAATTCGTCATTCAATTAAACACTGCATATCCATTCGTCATCGCAACACAAGAGTGACAAGACTTGCAGTGCTCTGTGGACATCCTGAAACATATGTGTAGCGATTGCAATGTATGCAATTCCCCAAATGCTCTTAAAACCCTATACTTGCAGTTTCTGTATTTCATATCTTACATTTGACACAGCTAGAATTCAAGCACATGATTACTAGTTTCTGAAGCAGCAACATGATTATAATAGAAGAAATAAAACAGTTTAAGATGGCAACAGCAATTTTAATTATGAAGATTTGCATGATAATAGTTTTCTGTATCTCTACATGTTCAAAATCACTGGTATAGTTTTCAACCACATGCGGAATCATGATGAAACAAGTTACAGAAAAAGCAAACCACAAGAGAAGCAGCTTTTGATCAGAAGGTCAGCAGTAAACTGCACATTACTACAAAACATCATCAATGTCAAACTACATGTAATAATAAAAGTAGTGTTAACAATTTCCAATCTCCCGATATGGAATTAAAGCACTATTATAGGATAAAAAACTACTATGCAAGTGGCTGAGTTGTCTAGTTACACAACAATAAGAACAACAATACAGAATTAACTGAAGTCTATGAGATTACACCAGCTATCAATCACATGCACAAAAATGGATATTTGTGGCAAGGATTTTCTCCTGGTTATTCAAATGACTCTTTAAGCAGACGTGAATGTTCCATGATGTGCGTGTGTTTGCTGCCGGTTGCAGTCGATGCAGAAACATGGCGTCCAACATAACTGCAAACGCAAGCAGAACACAAGAAGAATATATTTAAATTGTCAAAGCCAAAACTGAAATTAACAGCAATTTCTTAAATTTCTAGTGACTTGAACATTTCAGGTTAACATTTCACTCAAGAATAACAAAACCAGACTTGCTTTACCTCATCAAAGAAATCATTGAAAAAGAATCACCAAAAACTATAACTCATCAAGGGTTTGAAGAGTTCAGGGCATTGTTACGGTATATTGTTAAGTGCAAGTCAAAAGGTGCTCCCTTATGACTAGGCTTTTGAAAGTGTGAAAATGCATCGATCATTGAAAAGTAACTATTGTGAAGTGTGTTACGGGCAGCGTTTGTAAGGATTTGCAAGATAAATTCATTTAAAAATGGGTATGGTTGAGGCCTCACAGTAACTACAGAAAAATAGCTCGAGTGTGACAAGCAGCAAGTTCTATATTAATATAGGATTAATATTAATTAATAATGTCGTGGGTCCATCCCTATGGAACTCCCTTCCCTAGGTACTGTGTGGACCCTACTTACAAAGTTCTCTCTCTCTCTGTTGTTCATTGTTTAAAGTCTTCTCTGTTTCCGCGAGGCTCACATGCTGAGAGCACTTCTGAATAGCTCGCACTGTGAGAGGCGCTTTATAAATTCTCAGATACCATACCATACCAAAGGAAGGCTGTGCAGAATTGAAAAGCTTAACATGTTACAGCACCATCACGATAAACAGTTAACTGTTATGTAAGTAAGAATTGAACTCTACTGTAAAGCTACATGGGCAAAAGTAGCAAAACTTTCATTTAAGCCTATTTTTTTACAAACAGCAATAGACTGAAATTCATTCTCCATTAAGTCACAAAAAAGGCTCAACATTTTATGCATTATTTTGTTACAATCAGTTTCTTTTGTCAGTGTCACCAAGCCAGAGCTTCAAGCTCATCCACGCCATCAAGTGGTTTTGACACAGGGAGGGGGAATAGAGTAATGGTAACACTCATGGCCAGGTGAGCATTAGGTTCGCGGATCGATTCCCGTAACCCTCTCTAGGGCAGCACCTTGCATGGCTGCCAAACCGTGTGTTTAATTAAGATCTTCATTGTACTTTATGTTTCAATGTAATCTTACTGCGTCTGTCAGTTTGAAATAATAAAGATTATTATTATTATTATTATTATTATTATTTAAGTGACCTACTCTTATTTCTAGCCAACTGGAGTTTGAAAATGGATTCAACTGCATAGAAAATCTTAAGCTACTTTTTATCATTTATGGTAAACTGCAACAACTCAACAACACTGAATTTAAATTAGGTAATTGAAAAGATATTCCTAGTTCTCTGCACAGTGCAACAATATAAAAGCCATATAATATTTGAGAACTAGTGTAGCTGCCATTAAAAGTACGAATGAGCTTGGGATCTGCTGATGGGTGTGATATTTCATTGCCAAATGCCGATTCCAGCAAGACCATTAGTTTCTTCAATATTCATAAAAAAAATTATGTTCTTGCATGAAATAGCAATTTTTGATTTGCCCAATGTAATTATATATATCATTGCTGAGAAAATATCTACCGGTATTCACAATGACATAGGTCAAATCACTCAGTTTATGTTCGTTGACCAGGTGTGAATATCAGAAACTGGCCTTGGCTCATGTATAAATTGTACCCCACCTTCAAATGTAAAAGTGTCTACATTTTGTGACTTGCACTCGAATATTTACAGTACTGTTTCTTCAGAGTTACTGTTTCTTCTTCGGCTTTATATAAGCATTTAAACCATCTAAAAACTTAACATTCTAAACACTTTAGTTAAATCTATTTCTTATCTTATCTTATTGACTCATTTATCTGTAAGCTACGGTGCGGTTTGTCATCTGGTGAATCAATAAAAAGAATATCATCAGAGACATTTGCATTTCACAAAGCCCAACTTTCAATATAAAGAATATCTGAACTGGCCGCATACATCATCAATTTATACCACAAAAGGCAGCAGATTTTGGCCAAGAATCAAGCCAGATAGGCTGGTACTACAGCAGTCATGTATGAGCAAAAAGCACGGTGTAGGTAAAGACACCATCGCTTCAACAATTGCTGCTCACAAGTAACGACTTGGTTGCAATACTGCTGCAAAATGGGGTCTTCAGAACTAGTTTTGGTGTAACTAAGCACAGTGAAGTCTGGATGGCCTCTGTAGAGCCAGAGGAAGCTCTGGAGGCATTCAACATCTAGCTGATTATTTCATAATGATCACAGAAACCATATAATATTAAGAGATGAATCAGCTCCATTTTCTCTTTTCACTTCCTTTTTTACAGCCAGTGTCTGAACCCCAGTTGAAGCGAATTCTTTTGCAACGGCAATTTATCATAGCACAGATTAGAGTAATGTACTTGAAATTACATGTATCTGCCAATTTATCTATGGACATGAACAGCAGCTCACCTGACATGTCTTCCTGATCCCTCTTTCTTGAGGACCGTTTCAAAGCGAGGCTTAACATAACTCCAGGCTCCCATGTTCTTGTGCTCCTCTTGAACCCAGGCAAGCTTGGCTCGTGGATATTTCGCTATCTCTTGCTTCACAAGATCCATAGGGAACGGAGAAATCTGTATTCAGACAACAATAGACCATCGTAGAAAACACAAACAGAATAAATCAATTGTCTGCTGTGGTGTTGATTCTGGAGGAATACATCCGTTTCAACAACCAATTATTATTATTGTAATTTAAAACAATGACTTGTGTGATGCCTAATACCAAAACTAACAGATATTCACAACCAAAATCAACAGCCATCCACGTTCCAAAACTTAAGATATATATCGACATTGTTCAAAACGCAAAGCTTATTTGAAAACATAGAGCACAGTGCCAGTAAAAATACTGTTTGCTCGACAACAGTAGTTCAGACAACTACCATGACCAAGCTTTTTCTTTTTTCACAAGTTCACTGAACTATATCACTTATGGTATACTAGCAAGAAGCACCTACAAAATGTACTCAGAGGGTGTTATAAAATGTTCAGTTAAATTACATTTGCACCACAATTTCAAGTTAGATGTTAGACATGACTGGTACTGATTCTGGTACTGATTAAAGGTGTTCATTATATACCTGTTCAACACGTGCAATGGCAACATCCTTGACACGATCTTTCTGTGTTCTGTCTTTTGCTAGATCATAGTACACCTTGCCAGTACAAAAGAGTAATTTCTTTACAGTCTCGGCATTGTCTACTGCAGGTCCAGTCTCTGGGATTAGCCTACGAAACTTGGTGCCTTCTGCCATCTCGTCAAGGCTGGATTTTGCATCTGGATGTCGCAGCAGACTTTTTGGTGTCATGATTATTAACTGAAATAATGCACCAGAACAAGAAAATGACTTTCATATGTATTTCCAACAACTCTTCATTGATTTCCTGAGCGAAAACACTAAAAGCCAAAACAACAAAGTGCTTCTTGAACCCTTTTTCACCATTTTCTACACAAGTCACTTAACAAATATTGGATTTTGTAGTTTAACTACGTATTTGCATGACTGGAATGCAAACAGGCGCTCACCCACAAAAGTACAGAGAGAACATGATGTACACTTCCACTGTCTACATGTTACACTATTACTTGATCACATGGTGGTAACCTTGGTACATGACTTGTTTGCACTGCTGTATGTTGTACACTACAAATTCAATTCTCTATTACTGTTGTGTATTGTTAAAAAAACAAATGAATAGCTGAAACTACTCAAGCTCTAATTAATGCTATTCCTCTCTGTATGCAGCCGAAGTACTGCTTTTGTTTCCAAATACATATGAAAAGCAATGCTGATTCATTTAAAATGCAAACAGACATGTGTAAACTTGTAGTTTTCATACAACAGTGTTTGATGGCTATTTTGATATCAAACAATAATTGAGATATCCAGTAATTTTTTTCTCAAGAGCAAAATGGTTAATAACATTGTGTGTAGCCATACAAATATTGAACAAAGAGTATTTTAGCCAGAATCTACTTAGTTAAACTTACTGGCTTCCTGAATGATAAGCCAATCTGTCGGCGTAGGACATGGAAGAAGTTGGCTGGTGTCGAGCAGTTGACCACAAACCAGTTTGTTTCATGAAGCTGCTGAACTCCAAATTTTTCATTCTCCGGCTGACAATCAGAAACAAATTGAGATTAGAAGACAGTTCACCATGTACTGAACCACTTGAATTCATCGCGAAGAAAAATATTCTCTCATTTTAATCGACTTTTCAATACCAGCAGCTAAAATTTACTCTGCCACTTTGAAGTTTATTCCCGGTAATTGGTTTGCAAATATGGTTTAGAATCTGGTTCTCACATTGTGCTCATTAGCTGTGATTTACAATGCTGTCAAATATATAGTTCTGAACCAAGTCCATCTTGTCAACCACATCTAGCAACTAAGAAAGTGAAGTCTCGGCATTAAGTCTTTTCTTCATGAACAATGCAATTTACAGACCTGCAAGATCCGTTAGGAATTTCATCTTACAAAGACCACATATCAATAAAATTTCAAGCCAGCAAGTTCATTTCTTGTCATACTGTTCAGAAAACTTAAATCATAAATTCGCACAAACCGGAAAATAGTCCGGGTCATCATTGCTCATCTGCAGATATCTCTCTGGTCTTGCACTTGAATGCTCTGGCCCCTGCACACCACAAAGAGAACAGTTACATACAGAAGTAAATCTAACAAGCACAACAAGACAACACTGTTATAGTGCATGCAAGTTAAGTGCAGAAGTAAATATTTTCAAGAATGACCTCGTCATCACAACCAGTTTCATCACTACCAGTTACAGAACTGTTGCAGAAAATCTTAGATAAAACTGAACACTCAGTAAGAGCTTCCAGTGAGACACATACCATTCCTTCATATCCATGTGGGAGAAGAACAACAATGCCGCTCTGTCGAATCCACTTGGCTTGGCCACTGCTGATGAACTGGTCAAAGATGCATTGTGCATTGTTGGCAAAGTCACCAAACTGCGCTTCCCAGAGAACAAGAGCATTCGGGTTGCTCATCGAGTAACCTAACTCAAAACCTGTACAACAACAAAAGATAATGACTGCTTAGTGCTTGTGTTTGCTCACTGCTCAACTGTTTGTTTTGAGTACCCAACTACAGAACACACTTCATGGCACTTTTGAAAATCTGCTAGACAGTCACAAGTTGACGATGACTCGATGCCTTTGAGAGTTTCTCGACATATGTGCTACAATGTTCAGATAATACACACGGATAAAAATAAAAAAATGATTATAATTATGACCATGATGGTGATCTTACAGCAATAGCACTAAAACAACCAGGTCGAAAGCATAAGACCAAAGGTCAAGAAACATGTTTATAGGCCATTACATAGTTCGAGAATTCGTGACTTTCGGTTTTAAAATTCGTAAAAATTCGCGAATTTTTGGTCTATTTTAAAATTCGTAAAAATTCGTAAAAATTCGTTGGGCCATTGTTGGGCTTTTTTTTACATTGACAGTGGATTTTGCAAAACAGCGTAAGCAACAACAACAAATGTGATGACGTCATGATTTGTTGTGTTAAGCTTCTGCTTAGAATTTAATGTAAAATTCAATATAAAAGTTTCTTACGTAACGAGTTAATTTAGTTAAAATCCAATTTTTCACAGATGAAAGAATATAGACAAAAGTGGAAGTATGTAGTAATTTTGGAGGACAAGGAAAGGGTAATCCAAAAATACAGTGTTGTTTTTGTGACAAGGAATTTGTTGGTTGTTCTGTCGGAACTCGGGAGCATTTGCATGGCGAAAATACAGAAATCACAGTCGAGTGGGAGCAGTGGGCTGTTCCTGACTCAGAATCAGATTACGATGAAGTAGAAGACACAGCTCGGTGAACGTTGCCAACCCTTTTTAACCATGTTTGGTTGCAAGCTGTGTTAGTGGCTGACTGGTGACACTGGAGCTGCATGGGGCACTGGTGGTTTTTCGTTCTGCTGACTGACACTCCCAGTCACACACCCCAACTATGATAGAAATCGAAGTTCAAGACTCCAAGTAGAACAGTAATTGAATAGGTACTATTGTGTTGCTAGTCAGCTATCTTTTATGGCTGATTGATTGTCTATAACATTGACATTTACTTGCTTAAGAGTTAAAAAGTAAAGAAATAATAAAATTCGTTGCCATGGCAAAGAATTCTATTATTTTATTATTTTACGAATTTTTACGAATTTTAAAACTGCAGTTTTAAAATTCGTTAAAATTCGTGAATTTTAAAAATTCTTAAAATTCGTAAAATGCGAATTCTCGAACTATGGGCCATTAAATCAAAAACTGGCCCAGTAAGATAATGATATTAATCAGTAAAACCAAAAGTGGAAATGATGCTATCAGTGATAAACACAACGAGCAACCAAAACTCCATAGGAAACCTCATTATGCAGTCATAAACAATTGTCCTAAATCAGACCAGAACTCAAGCAGATAACAATACTGTAACATTTTTCCAAATGAAACTAAATATTTCCATCAGATCACATCAAAACGACCTTCGACGGACATTTGGCGCAAGGTTAAAGCAGTGCTGTACAAGTTCCATACAGCAGTTAACAAAGTTGAACAGATAAGCGACAAGTAGGTCAGAAAACAAATCCTTCTTGATGCTCCACCAAAAGCACGAAAAGCACAATTATTTCCACAAGACAACAATAACCAAATCTCTGCCATTATTATATATATATTCGTTTATTGAAAAAACAGGATGGCACATTAACAAGGGAATCTTAGCGAAAAAAATTATATGGATAGCTAAAAAAAATAATATGGATAGCTAAAAAAATAATATGGATGTATAGCTAAAATTATTAAACAGCTACAATACATTAATCTTCATCCTTAACACAGGATATCGGGATATGATAAACAACGTTACCTAGCACACCAAATTCAGACAGCGAACTGTTACAGACGATGTATTCTGCCTGGTTAGCGCAGATATGGTTGAGGGGCGTGTAGGTCACTTGGTCACGGTTCTGGTCATGAAGCACATGATGGCGATGACTGAAAGTGCCACGCTGACAATCCTGTCCGGAAAGGCGAACGTGAATTCCTTCCTTCAGCAGTGATCCAAAGGCCATCGCTTCTCCAATTGCCCAGTCAGCCTCCCGTTTTTCGATCATGTCAGCTCGTGCCTTCAGTATACGCTTGATACCTGCAAACAACCACCCCAACTGGTCAGGCTTTAATTACTGAACATTGGCACAGCACAGTTTCTCACTGTTTGATAATACAGCCAGTTTCTCAATATTGCCAAAAGACACCCAACTTGAAAAACTTACAGCCTACAAACAGACTTCCGCATAAATGCACCAATTATCAACAACCCTATCGGCTAACAGTAATTTCAAATGACATAAATATTTATGCCTAAACTTGTCTTCATATTTATTTGCAGGTCCAACTAAAAGCCTAAATAAGACCCCTTCACAAGTGTGATGAACACAATCATCAAAAAGCAGCCATTATACATGGTAAAACCAGTAAAAACTCTACCTGAATGAGGAACAAATTCACCACCAGGCTCAGAACTGATCACCTTTCCAATTAGCTGAATCATATCCTCTGGGATACCAGTGGTAGGTAGAACCATTGGATCACGGTTGTCAAAAAAACCTGCCCAGGGGGAGTCCAACCATAGACGATTGTGGAGAGCCGTTTCCTTGTGAGCAGCAACATGTGCATCCTCAAGAATTTTATCATATTTGGCAACTTCAGTCTAGAAAAAACAACTAATTTTAAGTTAAAAATCACACTCCTATACATATATTTTGTTAAGTATGTATACATATATACAAGCATTCATATCTGTATGCATATACACGACTTGGCAGGTATTATATGTATGTATCACATAACATACATTACCAATGCTAAAATTTAAAGTACAAAGAGAAGTTAACGCAAAGAGACCGGCAGTTATATCGAAGATTACAGCTCGTTCATACCAAAGATACCAAACCCGAAGATTACCAAGTTTGACGGCTCTCGTATCTATGATGGGTTGAATCTCACTTACATAGACCGCATACCATAAAAATCATCACATTGCAATAATTTCCGTTTGAAATTAATTCCTATTTCTATTCATATTTCCGTTCTATGTAGCATATTTCAGTTCTCGTTTATTCTTGTTCTCAAAACAATTCAAAATATTCGTTCTTATTCTCCCTAACGAAAACTGGTAATTTTACTTCTAATTCCTATTAATGAAAATAACACTGTCCACAGGCATAATCTGCAATGGTAGCAAACAAGTATGTTCAGTATATAAAAATAAATAACTGCAAAACTATACTACAAAAAGGATTTAAGATAATTAGGTAAATACTGTATATGGTATTTCAATACTGTAAGCATATAAACAGCACTAAACAGACCGAGGCATCATACCGTGTACTCCTCTGGGGTAATGGTTTGTTCTTCTATTAGTTTGTCCGAATATTTCTTGAGAACGACTGGAGTCTTCTTGATCTGTTTGTACATCAGTGGCTGTGTGAACATTGGCTCGTCAATTTCATTATGTCCATTGCGACGGTAACAGACCTGCCAATCAGGAATTTTAGAAGAAAAACTAAAAATTCTGTTATCTGAAATAATTTAAACTGAAATCCAAAGTAATAGAATTTCATTAATTAGCAACATAGTGGCCAATTGTTTACATGTAGTCTTTTTGTCACTATGTCCACACTAGCTGGACACATGCAATAGAAAAACTGGCAAGCCATTTCTAATGAAGACCAGCATCCTCTCAGCAAGGGCATCCTCTCAGCAAGGGCTGTACTACCCTTTGTGCTATTTATATTTTGAGCAGCACCAATTTTTTCTCACTACAATTTCTTTTCCTTTACCTATTCTCATAACCTTTATCTTTTTCATGTTGATTTTTTAATAGAATTTTAATAATATTTTAATAAGTGTAAATAGAGAAGGCCTTGCCCTCGTTCAGGCCATCTGAAGACATGAGCCTATACACAACAAGGTCTAAGTTACAACTGTTAGATCCGTTTAGTCAAAGGTTCTTAACCTGTCAGAACTTACAGACCAAAAGTAACTTCATAGTAACCGATTACCTTATCATGCAACACTCATGATTAACCTACACCTGCCTCAAGAAAAACTCCTTCCCATAGGTAACCCCGAGTATGGTAGCATACAAACCAGATCAATGACGACATCCTTGCCCCACTCAGCTCGCCACTCAGCTGCAACTTTACAGACGTGCATCACTGCCTCTGGATCATCGGCATTGACGTGGAATATGGGGGCACCAACGACCCTCGCTACATCAGTGCAGTATGGCGACGAACGAGAAGAACGAGGATCGGTCGTAAAACCAATCTACGAGCCACAGTTGCAAGAAAATGACATCGTTTAAATAATAAGCTCATCATAAATCACAGCTTCTAAATCATCGATTCCTTCTTAGTAGGGCATAACCGGAAATCGTCTCGGACATTCGCCTCGGCCGAATATCCCGTTTTTTGGCACTATTCGGAAGTATTCATTCACCTCGGCAAATACTGTACAGACAAATAGTTGCAAATAAAATTTTTAAACTTATTCATCTACCATATTCAAATTGAAAAAGAAAAGTACAAAAACACCAACACCGGAAGTCCACAATTTTAAGTCAAATCCATTTAACTGATTATTTATATCTAAAATTGAAAATGTATTAATCAGTTGTTACAAGCACAAAAATTTATTTCGCTAATTTTTTTATTACAGGAACATGTTAAGCTTTGCATATGGAACAAATGGTACTCGGTTCATATCCGGATCTGGCAAATAGGACATCCAAATACTCGGATTTGGTACTCGGTGGAAAATGTCTACCCGGTTATGCCCTAGTCTACAGCCCTCTACCCGGTTATGTCCTACTTCTTAGCACCATTAAAAATTACGCAAAAAAACAAAAACTGCTAAGGTGCAGAAGAAATCCATAAAGACTGTGTATAATACTCAAACGTTACGATTTGTGTGTGTTTTGTAGCTCATTAGGTAATAAATGACCCTCTTGTTGCTTGTCTCGTGAATTCTCAAGTAGCTACATGAGGCTCACACCGAGCACCAAATTATTTACATAAACGTGTTGTCAATTCTTTCATCCGAGTTTCTTCTGCTGAAAATACCATGGCCCAGACCAGAGTACACAGCATTTCATCAGAAATGAACAACTCAGCATCATGTGTTTATCTCAAGTGTTTATTGCAATTCAAAGTCCAGGCACCTATGCACCCCAACTCTATTGTTACAACTCATCTTCTGCTGTTGATCTTACCTGGTTGTTCACTACAATATGAACAGTGCCATTAGTAGAGTAGGCCGGAAGATCACTTAAATGGAACGTTTCATACACTATTCCCTGTCCAGCGAAGGCTGCATCGCCATGCAACAGGATACTCATCACCTGATACACAACAAGCACAGCCACTGTAAAAACTGTTTAACATCATAATGATAATCTGATACTCAAATGTAAACATGGCCAACATCCTTTTTGACGGATGTCTGATGCAGTGGATTTTTCCAAACTAATGTGACGAAGAGAAACCAAGGGACAAAATTTGAAGTCCAATTCAACAGAAGCAAACATAAAGAAACCGCACTACTGCAGAATTACACGACACTACTATGGACAAACATAGCATCAGAACTCAATTAATCACAAACAAATAAACTCCATGAATAAATTTAACTTCCTATTGTAATCTGTTGTCATATTCAAACAGGCGTCAAAAGTGCTTACAAAAATGCTGCAACTAATTTCCACCCAAGCTAACAAAATATGAAACTGTTGGCATAAACTGTTGACTTTGATGAAAACAATTTCATATTTATTTTCACTTTATTTATTTATTTAGAGCACTTATTATTTATGCAAAGCCAGTCAATCTGAATCTGTGGCATAGATTATGTTCACTACAGGACAAGACAGAGTTAAGCAAAGGCCAGAGAACAAAGGAGGCTTAAGTGATGATAATGAGTTTGCCAGTTGGTCATCTCCATATATATGATTGAAGTCTTACACTGGCTCCCGATTACTTCGCGTATCCAGTATAAGATCCTCCTTCTGGTTTCCAAATCCCAGCTACGCCTTGCCCCTAAATACCTCTCTGACCTTATGCGGCAACCTCTCTCTGCAACTTCTGCTCATCCTTTGCGCTATACTGGCCGTCTTGATCTCTTTGTCCCTCATACTAGGACCACTCTGGCCCAATGTCGAGCTTTTGCTGTCACAGGTCCCTCTGCCTGGAATGGTCTTCCCTCTCGACTATGAACTAAACTCATGATGGGAATCTCCCCTGCATCTACTTGCTTGCTCAAGACGTTTCTGTTTCCACGGGGATCATGCACTGAGGGCGCCTCTGAATAGTTTATACTGCGAGAGGCGCCTTATAAATTACTAGATACGATACGATCTGTGGCATAAGATTTCAAATAACACAGCGGCTGAAAGCATGTGACCCTAAAATTATCCTGAACAGCAGCAGGCCAGTATTAGAATGCAAAAATTAAATAAATAAAATTAAAATAAATATGAAATTATTTTCCACGAAAGTCAGAACTTTACAAAGGCTTATTTATAATAATCACAACAGCTATTCTGCTGATAAGATACAGTATGAAAATATAGAAAACAATCATAGGAACCAAAACAAGAATAAAACTTCATCAGCTCAGAATCTTAGCTCACTTTTTTCCCTTCCCTATCTCCCTGGTAGTACTGCTCAGCCTTAGTCTTCCCTTGAACCACAGTATCACAAGCTTCCAGATGCGAGGGATTCGCCACAACTGCCAATCGAATTGTCTTCTTTGTTGTTCTGTTCACTCGCTCGTGCGACATTCCCAGATGATACTTGACATCTCCACTTCCCTCATCTGCTGCCTCCAGTTTCGAATCAAACTGACAGAAGATATGTTCCAGTGGCTTTCGACAGACATTAGCCAACACGTTCAATCGCCCCCTTGCAACAAAAATAAGCAATAATGACGGTTTCCAGCTTCAACGATTACAACCGAAAACTAGTTACAAAAATAAAAATTACCTTCAGTGCAATGCAGATGAACAGGAACAGTGCTAGTCAGACCTGAGCTTGCCTTACACTATTGGTTTCCTATTATAGTTGCTACAGCAGTAACCTCCATTTACAGCTGCACTAGAAATACACGTCTGTTAAGAGAGGCAGTGGATTAAGCATTGATTAAGCATACAGTAGCAAACTACAAAACAGAATTTAACATAAACAATGACATAACAATTTTATATTCTTCTTCTGTACGAGCGCAAGTACCACTAAGTCAGGGATGGCAAACCTATGGCACGCGTGCCCAAAGTGGCATGCGCTGAAAATTTTTTGGCACGCGGAATTCAGAGCGTCTCCCAAAATTTCAATCTTAGAAATACAAAATCCCTGTAGGAATATTCCTACATTTTACTTGTTGAAGGACTTGATTTTAATGCCAACCAAAAACGATCTTTGAAATAACGTCTTTAAGTCATTTTTTTGTTATTCTTTGTTAACTAAATCAATGTGAGAAACATAATTATATACTGTGCAACATTCCGAGGGGCACGCGACGGTATTTTTTAAAACGATTTAGCAGCATTTTGGTACGCACCTTAAAAAAGGTTTGCCATCCCTGCACTAAGTTCATATATTTTGCTGTAACATCACAGCCGAGTACAGCAATCATCAAAAAGGTGCAATGAACATTGAAGAGAGCTGAAAGTAACGTTGTTTTTGAAAGGAAAGAAAGAAAGGCACAATTAGTCCAACCAGGTAAAACCTCAGACTTTACTGAAACAGTAGGTCACCCATTGGCCACTCACCTGTGAGGCATGCCAATAACAAAGCTGTCGACACCAAATGCACTTGAAGAATCGATCACCTTCTTCATTGCTGGAATGAGAACCTCACATCCTTCCAGACCGAAACGTTTCTCTGAAGACCACTTCTTCGCAAGAAACTCCTCGAAACGCGTGGATCGAATGAGACGCTTCATCAGAGTCCTCTTCTCCTGATTTGTCAGCGTCATAGCGTAAGGTGTCTCAAAACGTTTCTTGATCCAATCGCACTGCTCCAGATTGTTAATGAACATATACTCCACACCAATGTGCTTACAGTAGATGATCTGCAACAGCAAATGACTTTCATTTAACGTCTTAATTCTTTCAAAACATATTTTAACAACTGCAATACTATCTTCCTCAGCACCTCCTATGACCATACTGTTCTGACTAAAGCAAATTCAGCATCCGCAAAACTGCCTGCCATCACATCATCTTGGATTAGCAAATGAACTGGTAATTACAAAGAGTTGTGTCTGTTGACTGATGTATATGGCAAACTGACCTCCAGACGGTTGACGATCTCCCTAAGAGACAGCTTGTTCTCATTTCCGCCAATGTAAGTAGTTGGTGGAAGCTGAAACACTCGATCCATGTCTGGTTCAGCTGGTTTAGTATCACAAAACCAATAACAGTGTTTACATTAATTACATATGTGGCAATTAAAACATCAATAAAATGAAGTCATGCTACACATCAGTAAAAATCTGCAAAAGTTACACTGATTTACTTAAAACAATCTCTTCCAAGTTTATCATAATCTCTTCGAGACATAAAGGACTGCAAAGTGGAAATGGTTAATTCAAGGAAAATTATCCAAGGAAACCTAAAGGACACCTGCCACCAAGTGGCAAAGGGATTTTCACTTCTGTTATTTATAAACACCTGTTCATCTACTAAGCTGGACCTTAGGCCAACACGAAAAAGCAGTGTTGGTGTCTCTCTGAAGTTAACAGTTCTACCAACTTCACTTTCTTAGCATCAGCATATGAGGGTGGGTGTTTCATCTTCTCCCTCACCATCTGTTCTTCCCACAAACTTGCACTAGTCAGGTGTAATGTAGCATAATGATTTAACAGCCAAGTTCACTACTGATTTTATAGTAAAATGATGATGATCGTAATGATCACAATAACAATGACGATGAACTTTAATAACACAGATAATGATGAAAATATGGCAAATACATATTTGATTAACAGATTGGATATTGAAGAAAATGTAATAAAACAGATCTCATTAACTACGTTAAAGAAACTGATCGCAATAACTAATCAATTAATAAAATCTTGTTAGTTAAATGACTACACACTGAAGATTTTATTACCTGACTAATTCTCACAGAAAAGTGCATAAAATACTTTGAAATAAAGTCATATGTCAATGATGACATATAAATAATTTCTTAAATATTGCTAACATTTGTTTTTGACAATCAATAGAAACCTCCTAAATATAAATTTATAACTTTTAAATTGTCTTAAAGGAATTTCAAAGAATGATAAAATAATTCATAAAAACCACGTGTACTAGTCTATAGACTTGTCATAAATGGCCAAACTAGTATGAAATGAATCACCAGCATTTGATTAAAAAGACATAAGTGATGTTCAAAGTTCACCACCAAAGACAAAGAATGAAACTTGAAATGCGTGCATAGAGAGTTTTCGAACGCAGAAAGAAATAAAAAGTAAAAATCAAACCATAAAGTTATTCAAGTTAATGATTAATTCCAAGCTGATAACATATAGGAACTAATGCAACTTAGCATAACAAAGACAACAACAAAAACAGTTAATAGATTAGCAACAACTGTTAATAAAGCAAAGCCATACATAGCTAATGGCCAACCACCAACACAACAGACCCATGCACATAACCCTGACCAAAACATTCAGTGAAGGACTAATAAAACAGAGTAGTGCACAACACAATTATGGACTCCACATAGACATCAACCAATGAAGTATAAAATTTAGCAGCTAGTCAGGAATCTTGGGACTACATATGTGTATGATCCTACAGACAGTGGATTCTGCAAGTGCTTACATATACATCCTCCTGTCACAACTAAGCCAAACCATGTCAGCCTTTCCACAAAATCTTGGCTAAAACATTGATTCAGTAAGCATCGCTCTTCAGAAACTTCCCATAAGACAATAAACTTCCATTTTAGCATTGACACACTAACCATATCACAGACTGGCACCTCAAACCACAGACATCACACTCGCCATCAACATCATCACCGCATTAAGCAGTTCTTACCAACATTATACAAGGTATGGTATTTGTAGGTGGCCAACATTGTCCTCCTCATTTCCGCTTCATCTGGAGCATCTTTTGTTGCGAAACTTATTCCCAAAGGGTCAAGGTCAGCTACAAAGTGTCCTCTTATCTAAAAACAGGTAACATGGCCACCTATTTCCACTCTGCCAACAAGCATAACATGGACACTAGCTCTTAAAATTACATCACTTATGCGCTCAACTGTATCATTCAGCAATACAAACAGCCATTTATGCTATCTGGAAACATCTTAACTCAATTTTTCGAACATACATTAGTTCACTAGAATCATTAAATTTGATCTGTCATGGCAAAGGGGCATTTTAACATGAATAAATTCAATTCTAATCTACTAGTTTTATTTCAAATAATCAGCATTTTAACCCATTTTTGTCAAACTAATATGATTCTATCAATGAATATAAATTTCTTGAAATATGATGTTCCTGATAATCAACATTTTGAGTCCATTAGATTTATTACCCATCAGTAAATGGGACCTCGGAAAAACAGGTTTTCCAAAATGATCAGAGGTTCATCCTTTTGCAGTCAAATTCGACATTAGTGACTAGCACTTCTTCCAAGTTGAGTCACATAGTTTAGATTTTATTATTGAAAAAATGCTTGAATGCAAGCAACTGTTCCTTATACAGTATACATAAACTGAAAAAAGGCAAAATAAGACATCCAGAAAAACTGATTCTACCAGCCAACAATTCAGAAACTGAAAAACAAGTGGTTAGAACTAACACTTGAATAAGTTGGTCACTACTTTCCAAATTACTAAACTGAATTAAAAAAAAAAAGAAACTTTGAAGTTTAATATTTTAACCCAGCATAAACAATGGTACCAGCAACCTTGGCAATTAGAAAGAGTTAACTTACTGGTAATGCAAATGCATAGATTACCAAGAAATTTTATCCCAAAACTGCTGTTCACAAAGATACTAAACACTTTACTGGAAGGTCTATGTTACTTTAAGCACTTTGATCAAACAGGAAAAAAGACTACATGAACAGAAAAAGCAAACACCTTTTAAGAATGTAATATCCAATGGCAACCTTAAATGAAAAAGTATTTTGCAAAGTTTTCTCTAAAAATAATTTTAATCCCAAACAATTATTCATGGCCATACTGCATAATACAACCAGGGATTTGAAAGCTACATGCATTTGGCTGTTGACCAAAGTAGTAAAGAAAAATTCACTCAGAACAATGCTTTAACATCAACTACAATGGAAACCGGTCTACAGTTTTACAACCTGCAGTTTAAACTCAACGTTAACAAGTGACAAGCACTTTGCCACATTGGGTCACATATTACTACATGTAGTTTCATTATTCACAGAAATTTATGAATCGCAAGCGAAATTGAAAACCTGAAAAAATTAGACCTACAACTACAGCAGCTACAAAGAGCCTTTAAAACTAAGCCATACAGAAATCTACAGCAACTAAAAGCAAGTACGCATGCATCTATACATGCATCAACACATGCTGAACCTAGACGACCAACCAAAGAAACCGAGCAAGAGAACAAGCGGAACAACAGATGCCATGCACTACCAATACATACCAAATTTATAGTTAGACAGCAGCAACTCAGGGACATCGCTCGGGTCAAGGTCAGCGGCAGATATGCCGAGCGGATCAAGGTCAGCAATATTATGGCCGCGAACCTGGGCATTTTAAACAGTCCAAGCAAAATCCTCAGACTTCTAAGTAATCATTGTTAAATTTCTATGCCGATTAACCAACTTCCTTCAAAGTTAATCACAATCTTGATTTGAGACATCCAAAGATGCAGAGTGGCACTGGTTATTTCAAGAAAAACCATCCACCTCAAGCAAACCCAAGAGATTGGTCAACTATATTCAACTACTTCCCTGCTAACCAGGGGTTAAAGTGGAGTGGGAACGGTGGCTCTCGAAATTCTTTGCTTGCGTTCCCACTGCTCACGCATGCGTTCCAATGAAACTCTACTTTGGCGTTCCCACTGCTCACCCAAACCACTTTAACCACTGCTGCTAACCATCACCCTATCACCTTATTCATAACAGTCATTTAAAACTTCACCAACAAATAGTACCAGATGGTGGAAGCGCTAATTCCCTTATATTCTCTGCTCTGATGTGGGAACTCCCATTTTCTTATAAACAGGAGCAAAATTCCACAGCATAGTTCTATTCTTATTGAAGCCTTAGAATAATTAAACCATTACTCCACACAATGGAAGGAGCATCAAAGAGTTTTGTGTCAGAATGCCAATACAAACCATTTCTTTAGCACCTTTTACACCTACACTGACCAAATGCCATATACAAGAAAAGGTTCAACGTGGAATCTGACAACACAAGTAATTCAGTGTAGCGTTTCAGTACAACGTACTACATAAATTCACTGAAATTATTAATTCTATTTTATTTATTCTAAAGCTCATGGTGAGTTCAGGCTGGTCTTTAGTCTTCACATTCTGATGCTGTGGTGCAATTCTTGATCCTTCACCGACAAATTAATACATGCAGTTTAATCAATTCACATGAGGTGATTTCATTTAACTACTTTCAAACGGAATTTCAGTCAGTCTGGCAGAAGACACCATATAAAATAGACAAAGTAATTTAAACATTTCTAGATTTGAATAGCTTTCCTCTTCATTTTTACCCTTCATGACACAGCACTATAAATAAGTAAATAAAATCAGAGCTCTGTCAACTCTAAATGAGAACTTGTTGGTCAAGATCTGTGTGTTTGTTCAGGAATAAACCAGCCGTGACTTCTTTGGTTTTTTAATCACTGTCTGCTTATGCATAAACTTTCGTTTTTAATGTCTTTAACATCATTTACATTAGCTAGCATGGGCACCACTTTAGTAGGGTATTTACAAGGTGCTAAATATTAAGTGTTTAGATACATATATACATGCATAAATACATACATGTACACACACGCATGCACACATACATATATATACATATATAATTATATATTCAGGTGTGTAATAATGTTAGGTAGTGCTCAGCATAATATTTAACTCAGTTTCATGACAAGTACCATTCAGAAGTTCGCTACCAAGAATAGGTTGTTCAGTAAAAGATGATCCAGAATGCATTACATTCATAAATCAGATCATTTATGTCTATACTCGACAGTTCACTCTGAGAATTGACCAGCACTCCAGCTATCAAGCAAACTTCAGCTATCAGGCAAATCTTGATACCAGTAGCAACATTTCTCGGAAGAAACCTGTATACAGATATGCTTCACACAAGATATGCTTAACAGTATAGTACCACACCTTCAAAGTTTAAAGTTCAACATACAGTAGCTGTATTCTATCTCTGGGCCTTGAACATAAAAGTGCATGATTTATGTGGCATGTGGCTACATAAGTAGGAATTTCATCAGCGTAGAAGTAGCAATAATGATAGGCACTCCAGCAATGCCAGATTAATTTCTAAGTTCTTAGCTTCTTGGGTGTCCGTGGGTGTCACCTTCAGGGCAAAAATCATATTAGACATGTATGATTAAATGGGGATCAGCAAGCTAGATGAATATTGCAAACTGAGACAGAAAAACAAGATTCTACAGGGTGGGCCATTAAAAATGAGAACCTCGCATACAATCGTGTTTAATACAATACCAAATTGTATTTTGAGTAAATCGTAAACACCTAAATTATTCTACGATGTACTTACTTACCATAAGTCAGTTATTTCGTCAACTTCCGGTCGCCATCTTTATTGTGAACCAAGATTTACAAAGTCTTAAAGCGTACAAACGCATGATGGCGAAGGTGATAAACGAAGGCTGTAAATTAAAACGCCTGCAATGAAGTCAGCAGCTGCTTGAAATGTTTCCTAACGAGAGAAGTGTACGAAGCATTTCACTCAAAGATGAAAAGAAATTTACAGTTGCCACACCCGTTAATTCTCAAAACGATCGTGTATATTCTGATTCCAGAAAGAAAAATCCAACAAGAAGAACATTTCAAGAGCAGCATCATGGTTTGGTCTGTGTGTCTCGGATGTGAAAAAAACAATGTACATGTAAATTTTTAACCCGGAGTAAACAGTAGGCCTAAATACTATTGTCATCACATTCTACAAAAAGGTTTACCTCCTGATATTCGAGCAAGATGTAATCGTTACAATTGGACATAGCAGCATGATGAAGCTCCTTCACACACAGCAAGAAACACTAGTTATCAACTTTCCTAATCAGGAGAATGTCGCCTTCATCGAACCAGACATCTTGCCCTCAAATAGACCAGACCTAAACACGGTAGACTATGCTATTTGGGGTGCTCTCCAACAAAAGTCTACATTCATGGTAAATTTACAACAACAGAACCACTGAAAATGGCCATTGCTGAGGAGTGGTGAAAAATGTCCCAGCGATTAATACACAGCATTAACGAGTGACGCAGACGTTTAGAAAAACTTGTTCAGAACTGAGTTGGACACATAGAATACAATTTCTGATTTTTAAAAATTAACATTTAGCAACAAATTAGAAGAAAAAATATAATAATTAAATAAATAATTCAGATTGAACGCGATGTTTTCATTATTAATGGCCCACTCTGTAGTTCATTTAGCAAGATCTGTGTGATACCATGCAGTCAGAATTACACTATCCCAGAAGGGACACAAACAACTCACGACAGTTCTGTGACAAGAAACAAATTACAGTGTGATTTGACATCTCTTAACTCATTCCAGCCCAAATTGTTTTTCCGACAATATGTAAATTGATAGTAGACACGGTAGAACGACAACAGCACTACAAGGATTACAGTTAAGTATCATAAAATATATATTTTCTAAATCAGCAGACTTCTGGCTCTAAAATATGTATCTTATTGTGAACAAAAGCTAATTTATATATCGCTCTTGCATTGCTAAATGATGGTTATTGCTTTCCTCGTAGAGCTTACAGTGCAGTGTCTTTATATCTGCCAGTCTCTGAATTTTTATACTTGGGACAGACACCGCACCTATGTGTGACATGTAAGTTTGATGAAAAATTGCTTGCCAAGTAGCCTAGCTAGCTGGGTATTGAAGGTGTAGCCTATATAATAGAACCTGGTGCAACTGCAACGTAAGGTGGGTTTTCATGCTGTACAATCACCTTGGCACTGAGCCTACGTAAGGTACAGAGTGAAAACTTTATCATCTGTCCCTGGTAAATGTAATGGTAATGCTTTTCCCAGTTCCATTGGTTATCATAGCTGCTGCTCTTTGGTTCAGTGATGTTTTGCTGAGATGATCATCTAGACGTTGACCTTGACCATGACTTGGACGGCGAATAATTCCACCATTGATGCTGACTTCCGACTAGTATGAATCTTCAGCACACGCAGAATTTGCTCTCCATCAAGCACATGCCTTATTCCATACACTGTGTTCACCGCCGACCTCAAATAGGTCAATAATTTCCCCAAAAGAATCGAAAACTAATCGTTTGTATTGTCAAAAATGCACCTCCAAAGCGTCAATATCTATATATGTATTTTTCCATCACTTTAAAGTCTTTTTCCCCAAAAAAAAAATCAAAATCCAACAAAAAAATTAACGCCAAAATGTAAACAAATCTTCCGTAGACATCTCTGGTGCTATTTTTAGGTATGATTTCATTTTGCTATAACTAATTTGTAGTCTAATTCAATGCCTCGTTTATCAGGTCGCTAGCGACCCGATTGGGTGGGAATGAGTTAAGCAGAACCAATTTAGTTCATTACAACAAAACACTTAACTATGGTAATCAGACTATAGATTAGATTACGAGAACAACACTTCTCTTCAAATATCAATGACTACCGGGTAAGCTAATTCAAGCAGACAGCATATTAATTATTATCTTTCTACAAAATGAATGTGACACCATTTTAGAGACAAAAGTAAAAACTGAGCCAAAGTGCATCTTACAACTTTAAGAAAATTATGTATTTTTTGTCAGAAGAAAGCAGAACAGTACCCTAAGCTCACCCTGAGATGCAGCCAACGGTAAGAAGTATTAGCAACTTCATTTTCGTAGCCTTGGCATAATTGGGGTTGGTGGCCAGTCCACTTCCTTGCAGTCTGATCGCCAATCGACAATGAGCGGACAGCGTACTCATTGTAGCCAAGTTGCTAGGGGTGCAGATTGAGCAGAAATCTCAAAACAAAATTCTGCCCTTGCGAGAATTAAACCCCGACCTCTTGGTCGACAGCCCAGCATGCCTACCACTACACTATTGCACACCTCATGTTATATGTTTTATTTTAACAAAATATAGAAGTTTAAAAATCTACCCACAAACTTGTAGACTGTCATTGTCGAAATACACAGGTCATCAAATGAAGATCAAGTATAAGTAAAATCCCATTCGACAGTCACAATCCTTCGGACAAACTGCTTGACATCCACGATGCCACAGATACCATCAGACAGTAAACAGTGAAGCATCATAATTTCAAGAGACATTTCTGAACCCACAACTGAACAAAGACATTTGACTAGCAACAAAGACATCTGACTAGCAACAAAGACATTTGACTAGCAACAAAGACATTTGACTAGCAACCAAACCTTACCTGGTAGGAGCGAATGATGGCCTGGACAGCCAGATGGTCATCGATCAGTTTAGTGTCCACTTGCCCAGCAGGAAAACCAACTGCAGATGATTGCACTGCTCCTGCAAGCTTGTTCACACTGGTGCTGATGCTGGGTGGTGCATGGTAGGCTATTCCAGGAGGAGCTCCCTGGGTAGCATTGCGAAAGAATACATCCCATGACTGCAAATACAACACAGACAATGCAGGTGAGTCTGTGACAACTTGCATAATGCTGCAACATCAAAACTAAACATTCATATCACCTACCTGTACTGTTGTCTGTGTCTGTAGTCTACCCATACCTACTCAATGAGTGAGTGAGTGATTGAGTGAGTGAGCGAATTTGATCATTCAGTCCGTCATCAGCAAGCCAACCAAAGTCAGTCTAAGTTCTGCCTTTTTGTCAGTGTTTGTCTGTCAAGGCAATTCCCAGCAAGGGAACAGATTATTCTATAATATTATAGAACTTTAATGAATATAATATCACATTTGCATTCCCAGTTCATGACTTTCTATACCACATTCCATTAAAGCAAATCACAAAATTAATTCACTCCATTCAGATGCCAATGACTGTTATCTCCTGGAGATGTTTAATTCAACATTTTCCTGACTCACATTACGTATTATACACTGATCAGAAGCAAATGAGTTTCATTATAACCAACTGTTTAAATCAACACATCAGTGTGAAACATACATGTATATACCCATATCCTATTCACCAAAGGTCTAAGTGCAACTTAATGAGTCTCAGTACTTGGCGAGTGGCTAGAAATTGCTGCAACCAAATACTGAAAGCGTGAAACAAGCATTTTATTTGGACAGATCTTCTTACAGTGTGTTCAAGTACATCTGAGGAATCCATGGGACACGGTAGTCAACTGGTTAGAGCACTCGCTTTGTAACCTGGAGAGCACTAGGAGAACTGTTAGTAGCACATCATGCAATTTGTATAATAAACATGTCTTATTCAGTGCAGGATGCTAATTACAAGCAAAAGGAATCCATTTAATATTTAATTCTGGCAAATTCAGATATCAGACATCGATTCCTCACCTTGTGAACACTTTTTGGGTCTTGCATCCACGAGTTGTACATCTCCTCCACATAAACGGAGGAGCTGCCATTGAGGAAAGGCTCAGCTGCTGCTGAGGTTGCATAGTACCTCAACGCAACTCGACCTGGATTCAGAAGACATCGTGTTTTCACTGCACCTGCCGATGACCTCTGAACCTGGTAGGCCAGTGATGCCAAGGAGCGAACATTCTGGATGGCGAATTTTGCTCTATGCATAACTTAGGTCGTTCTCTGTCAAATTAAAACAAAAAAGCAACTTAAACTATAGCTAGCAATACAGATTTCTTGCAGTCACTTTCACAGAATTTTCATCATCAACAAACTCTGCTGATACCTCAACACTATAATGACGAGCACGCACTAAAATGGAAAACTAATCCCTCTCGTCGTTTAAGGCAGTGGTTCCCAAACTTCTCTGGGTCGCGACCCACTTGTGAATATCTTGGCAGTCTCAGTACCCACTGTGTAAAATTAAGCATTGTATACTAAAATTTGCTTCTTAAATTGGTATCGAAATATGTAGATTTACGTACAGCGCTTAGAAATTTAACGCAATAAAAGGAAACTTAGATAAAAACAGTTTACAATTTATTGCAATCCAGCTAGTTATCATAGCCACATGTTGTTGCTGCAAAAAAGTAAATGTTTCTCGAAAAAATTTGGCGACCCACTTGCCAGAGCTTCGCAACCCACTTTCGGGTCGCGACCCACAGTTTGAGAAACTCTGGTTTAGGGGTTAATGGAAATTGAGAGAAAGATAAGGATGGAAGAACCAGAAAGGATTATGCTCATGATGCTAAGAATGAAGTGACCAATCAGGTAAGGCAGAAAACAGTGATGAGTAAGTGGGTAAATAAGTAAGTATATCCTTTACTGAACCAACTGCCAACCTCACTTTGGTGTACATGAAAGTTAATGAACAGTAACCATGAACACAAAGCATAAGCATTGAGAAGAAACAGGTTCAACAAGCAGTGCAAAGAGGTGAGCAATAGGTGCACAGCTTTAAAAAT
This sequence comes from Allolobophora icterica, assembly GCA_963556255.1. Classification (NCBI taxonomy): domain Eukaryota; kingdom Metazoa; phylum Annelida; class Clitellata; order Crassiclitellata; family Lumbricidae; genus Allolobophora; species Allolobophora icterica. The sequence goes on along the minus strand of OY744608.1, from coordinate 26,312,511 downwards.
AACAAGCCGCATAAAAAGGCACAAGGTGAACAGACACGGTGCAACATGTTAAAAACTGAAGAAAAGAGCAAACATCCTACAGCTTACCACATAAGATATCAAACTCAGGTTGACCTGCATCTGTTTATTAGGACCAACTAGACAGCATGATAAATCGTCACGCTCAGTTAATAAACAAAGTAATCAATGGAAATCTCCCGGCCCAAAAATCAATAGAATCAGACCAGTGACGTCTACAGGTCACCTTCACTGGCTACAGCAAATATCTTATAACAGGTTTATATGACCTCTACAGATAAACTAAACTTTTAGTGCCACTCAACAAACGCACATCCAGACAGACGCAAACAACAGGTCAAGTAGAAGTCAAAAACTGGAATGGTTCTCAACCAAACTATTTACAACTAGTACTGGTCTGTAATTTTCTTACAGAGTTGGCCAGATGTACTGCAAAGCAACTAACAGAAGCTACTTCCAGAACTTCAGACCCGATGCCAAAATAAAGTTCACTAGGAAACTAACACATTTAACGCTACTAACACAACTACCACAAATGCCTCCTTAATCTTCATCTTTTCCTTTCATTCTGTCTGTACATCTATCTGTTGGTCTGTGGGTGCGTAACTATTCCATCAACACCTGTGCTGGTCTTCATTAACTTTCCAGACAATTTTTACACTACAGTTCAAATCAATCACTAACAACAAGTTTCCTTTTTAAACTAATGTGGAAACTTTTACAGAAATCTACTATGCCCTTAGAGGTCAGAACAGAAGCCACAACAGATAAGCAGCCAAAAACTATGGGACCCCAGGCTAAACTACATCACAGAACATGCAAAACATACAGAAACAAATAGCTAATAAAAGTCTAAGGCAGAAAATCAAGAAAGCCCAGGAACTCAGTACTGTTCTGGTTCACGTAAAACACGAGTTAAAGCATCTGACTAATGAGTGCGTGCAATATTTACAAGTCTGTGGGATGATCAAAAACACGAGATAAGTTGGTTGGCTGACATGTATTACCTTGTAAACTAAGCAACATGTTTGAAACTTGATTCTCTGTTCCATGGGAACCCAGCGCAATGATTGCAGCATATGTGTGATGTGTTGGAATTTGGCTTTCATTCTGACTCTGGCCTTGGAGTTGTATACCATTAGCAATGTGTGCAAATTTCTCTCTGTGATATTAGTTAGAAGAGAGTTACAGTAATCAAGACAACTGGAAACAAAGGCATTAGCTACTGAAAGCAAGACACTGTATGACATATGAGGCCTGATTCAGCAGATATCTCATATATAATGTGAACAGAGTTACAAAAGGCCAGAATATGCTTTCAGAAGTACATATCAGAATCCATTATGACACCTAACTTACATTTTTATGTATGTATGTATTTTTACATTATGTAGTGCTTTGTAATGACCTCTTAATGAGACTCATTGGTAGCATAAATGAAGCTGGTTTATTATGAACATGTTCATTTGCACACAAAACAATCACGAACAGCTGCAAAATGTATCTCACCCACACAGCACAGGCATTGGAGTTTTTTCAAGATGGCTCATGGTTGTGATCAGAGTTCCTCTAACTGCTGCATTAACAACAGCCACACTAACCAGTTAACTGGAAATCCCCGACCAAGTGGCAGAATAGGGTGATATTCATGGGGATATTTAGTGATTCCTCAATTCTACCAGGCCAGTGTTATGTATGTATGTACGCATGTATCGAGCCATTTAATATAATGCATTTTAGGTACCTAACAACAGCGCTGCACACATAACTATCTACCTGAGCTAAACAAGTGTGTTTGAAGACAGTTTGAAATTGTTTGTTGAATAGAGAGACTTACAACAGCATGCATGTACAGTGCCAGAGTGTTCCCAGACGGCTATATTTTATATGTGATGCAGGTAACTATGTATACATGTATCTGTACATTTACACAGCACCATTCGAAGAACGTCTGAAAGTGCTGATCTAACATATAATAACAAATGTTAGTTCAGAGTATCCTCATTTGCAATGAAAGCATGCAATAGGTGTCTACAGGAACAAACTCAACAGCATCCGAACACACAGCAGAAGGATGCATGATTAATTCAGAGGCAACTACTGAAGAATCAGTACAGAAATGCTCTTCATTATTATTAGGCAATGCTGTATTCTAAGATGGGCAGCTGTGTTAACAAGTTGTGAGCTGAAACATCATACTCAGAAGACAAACATGTATGTAGCTTGTATGACTGGTTTAAAGTTTCGGAATGGGCCAGGCTGCTACGATACCACCATCAGTACGACACTTTCACAATGCCACAGTTGAAGGTGTATCTGTTCATTCATGTCTGTCTGCTCAGTACTACCACACTAGTCTTACAATCTAGGAACATAAGTAATAGTGCTGACTGACTGACTGAATGGTCTGTGTGCTTGAGCTTCTGCCAAAAGTATGTCACTTGTGATAAGGACTAGGACTACGGCTACTAAAAGAACATAAAATATGCTTTCCTTCGTTTACTCATCAGAAGCTCTGTAATTACGCGTGATACATTCGTATTACAAAACGGGTCATCAACCAAACTTTTATTTTCTTTCCACCCATCCATTCTGGGTGCATAGCGAATCCCGAAGCCTGAATCCGCTAAACGAATTTCGGCCGAATTCCCGAAATCGATTTTTAAAGTCTAAGTCGTGTATAAGAGTTCAAACATCAACAATTCATTCTTAAACAGGATGTTGTATTTCAAACATTATAATTTAATTTTGGGAATATTTGAATAGTTTTCGGGATTTCGACCGCTTTCTATAAAACTGTTTTTGGGTAATCGGACAGTGGTAATCCTCCAATTTAGGTGCTTTAATTATTTTTCATTGGAATCATGTACATTATTCTTTGGTCAATATTTTGGCTTCACATTTTCATTGCTAAAAACCATATAGGCCTCTTTTCATCGCAATTCCAACTTCTAGTTTAAGTTTAATTATGTTATAATGTTCACTGATCATCCATCCAGCTTCTAGTTTCAGTTATATTTTCATCAATCATCACAATTGCTGATAACTATCCACTATAAAAGTGTACATATAATTAAAGCACCTAAACTGGAGGATTACCCGGGCTGTTGTGTATTTTCAGCGTTTTCGGGGAATCGGGTTTCGGGGATTCGGGACGACCCCTCCATTCTCACTCTCGAAGCTATCGCTTCTCATCGCATTTTCCTTAAAATATAGCGTTCGCTATCTTTGGAACATTTACCCAAGCTGATTTGACATCCAATGACAATGAAACACATTACGATATTTGCAAAATACTGACATTCGAATATCATTAAAATTACAGGTAAGCTAAGGCCATCACAATTGCAGCATATACACCGTCGTAATTACGTTACGCTACGCTCACATAATGTTATCGACCTAATTTCACTGGTGTTTGACCTCAAGTATCGAAAATGAGCCTTGCCGCAAGCGATACAGACTGATACGGCCATAAGCAACCCAATTTAGATCGTACAAAATATATCTGACACACAAACTAACCGCAAAGTGCTCTAAAATCCTTTTCTTTTTCTTCGAAATCCGTCCCTTTCGAATCGAACGGAACGACTTTTATCTTCGTCCGAATCCAAATGACATTGACCTTTGCCAGCGACCCGATTACAACCAATAGCAAACGAGAAGTAACGCAGTTGTCAATCACTTTAAAGATCGGGTTAGGCGGTGTATTTTTCCAGCGGTATGTATTTTGTAGCGCAGGTATTGTTATGCTAAACATAATCGTAAGCTTTGTATTTTTTCAAAAGATCAAAACGTTAATGTGGGAAATGATGATTTCCGAATCCGACTGCTACCCGTACGTTTCATTATTGCCGTATCAGTCTGCTACGGCGCAAATTCTGACACGTTCCTTGTGTGAACTCATCTGGCGTTGCGTAATCATAATTGTAAACTCAAAATTTATAAAGCGCTACAGCTAAGCGCAGGACACCAGTTTATTCACGAGGGGTTGCACAGAGATGTCAAGGGAAGATCCGAGTATGGCCGGTTGCCAGAGACCGTGCACATATGATCGAGGTAGAAGATGCATAATGCTGCAATGCATATGCTAGCTAGAGTGGTTTCGTTGAGGATGCGAAAGTTCGGAAAACTGGAGGATTGAGTGGATTTGGGTAAGGTTATTCTTTAAGAAAATGGGACTTCAATTTGAAATGGAAAATCTGTGACACAGACACTGTATGGTCAGTGTTTAATCTAGTCCCCCTCGTCTGGGAGGGGAAACCAGGTTTCTGGGGGGAGCAAACAATTGACACAAAATTTTGTCTTCCATCTTTAAAAAGTTTCAGACTTTTCTCAAATTTTTCCATTTTTCATCTTCGAAAAAAGTTGATGACCTTTTTTCTTTTTTTTTTTAGTCCTTCACCCGATTGTCAAAAAAGTTGATGACCTTTTTTTAGGAATCCATCTCTCTGGGGGGGGGAACCATGTATCCACATCGATCCTGGGGGGGGATTTTTCCTCCCCTGATGGTCCGATATTACATTGTAATATTCCTCGCCTCTGGGGGGAAACATCAATCCTGGGGGGGAACTTTCCCCCCCAAAGACGTCTAGATTACTCACTGCTGTATGGTAGTGGGTGCCCGAGTGATGGTATGCACGTGGTGGTGGAACTGCATAAGAATTTGTGGAATTCAGAGGGAAGTTATAAATCGTTCCAACTAGATTAGCCTACGTCATGATGGCCATGATGAATTAATTATTTTTTTTCTTGGACGTGACCGCATAACTGCAGGTGGGTCTGTATTCGGATGCCCCAGCTGTCTTGAGCGAGAGTAGGCCTACGTGTAACACACCCATCCCTCTGATAAATTTGTCTGGCAACTGGACTTGGATCTCCGCGCTTTATATCTCTGGGAGACTCTGGACAATTAGGCCTAACCCTTCTGACTTGACACAACGCTCGTGATAAGATATATAGTGTCCTGCGCCTATGACTTTTAAGTGGTGCTTTAGCTACGTGGAGTTTAAAATGAGTCTCCTTTATTAGCTATAGTAGCCTTTATTATTTCCATGAGACTCCTTTATATTCATCTTAATTATCAGATATTCCACAAATCGCTCCTCTGGCTGCTCACACAATGACCAACTTCCGCTACCTCGGAGTCAGACGTCTCGTAAAATCATTCACTTACTTCAATAAATGATCAAGCTGCGCATTCCCATAAGATCTGTCTGGCAACTTTTTGACCCACATGGTACGCATATAGGCCTATCGATCGCTTCACCAAGTACAATATATGTAGGCTACTCTGTTGCAGTTTCTTTTAATTACATACCTAACCTAAAAAGTCGACCACAACTTCTTGTCTGTCTTAATTCTGTTAGGCCTATATTCTAGGCCTATATATTGCGGTCACGACCAACAAACATTAGCCTACACATCCATAGCCATCGATCCGCCTGTAGCACATGTCTGACCTAGCTGTACATCGAGACAATGCACCTGTCCCAATGTAGGCCGAGTTTGTTTTATGTTGTTGTTGTGAATAAGCTGCTGCCCATGAGAATAAAGAAGCTACAGGCGCGCCCCTACTGCACAAACCAATAATTTATTGCAAGTTGATACGCAACACTTTTATGATGGTTTATTTCAGTGTTTTGCAAACTACGGCCTGCGGGTCAGATTCGGCCGACCAATAAGCGTATACTTTTTATCCGGCCCACACAATTCCTGAAAAAATAAAAAAATAAAAAAAATTGAGGCGGCGAGAGGGTTTTCTTCGTTTGACTCACGTGGCGCTGCGTTCTTACTTACTATTCCGGTCTAGACTTAGCGACTTAATCGACTGGCCGTAGACGTTGAAGCCAACTCGATCATCTTCCTGTCTCGATCAGTCTTTCTCGACCCCCAGTCACTATACTCATCTCAAGTTCTCCAACCTCTGAATTCCTCAGTTTCTCAGTTCCTCCTTCATCATTGGAACCCGTCCTCCATCATCCTCATTTTCCTCTATCTATCACTCCCGGGCTTTCCACTCAAAACTGAATCAAAGTCTCACCTTTTCAAATACTCCTACCCTGACTCACCTGATTCTCCGCCTTCAAATTATAGTCTCGCCATAAAAGACACACGCCTTGACAACTGCACTCTTGATCTAGCCCACAGGCGTAATTTGTTGGGGGTACGAGGGGTACCCGTACACCAATTTTTAAACAATGCCAATCAATATTTTATTATTGAGCCTTCCCAGAGATCGCAGTCTCCGCCTTGCTTCGTGGATGTAAAAATTGTTACCCCCACTTTTTAGACCAAAGTTACGCCTCTGATCTAGCCCCATGGAAACCGGACTCGGACCTCTTTTGGACTACTCTCTGGAACCCCCTCTGATTTGACGTAGCGGTCGTTTATAGGCTGCATGGTGCCTTGCGCTTGGCCTTCGAATGGCGCTTTAGAAGTTTGGAGATTACGATTACGATTACGCATTTTCAACGCTACGTTTACCTAAAGAGCAGACGCCATTTTCGAAGAAACCGATTGAGTGACATCATGCAAAGTTATATACACCAATCGAAACTGGAAGACCGCGATTAAAACAATAAGCAAAAGATTAACGTGAACGAAGTCGTATAATTAAAGCCCATAAATTATGGGTTCCATCTAATGCCCACGGAAATGATGGCACGGTTTGCGGTAAAATGCTCTATATTGTTTGGTGGCTAATAGATATATACCCTATTACCTGAGAAGTCGATAGGAAGTCGCTAAGTCAGTCGATAAGTCTAAGCGACTTAGTCAGTCGATAAGCAAGCGACTTAGTCGACTGCGTCGCTAAGTCAGTCGCTAACTGATCAAGTCAGTCGCTAACTCGACTGAGTCGCTAAGTCAGTCGCTAACTGATCAGTCGCTGTTTTAGTTATTGTTACTCCTTAGCGACTGACTCCAGGTACTATAATCACCGATTACACCGGAGCACCATACTGTCTCCTCGGCTTGACCTCCCCGGATTCTGACCTTGCACCGGAAAAGAAAAAAGAACTTGATCTGATATATAGTGCCGTCAATAAGCTGGTCTGCCGGACGCGGTTTTATGTGGCGCTGAGAAATTTCGAAGATTTACATTTAGCCTACAACACATTGGGCTACATGCACGTCGTGGAAATCTAGTCAAGTCTGTCGCCTGATAATGTGTCACCAAAATCATTCAAGATAAATATATTGTGATAAGTCATTCTCAGAACATGTGGCAAAAATATTAAAAAACAATATCTGAAACACAGCTAACAACCATTTCACTATGTTCTGCTCACAGCAGATTTTATAGCATTGTCAAAAAACTCTCCTTCCAAGTTCCAACTGCTAGCTGTAGGGCCTACGGAACACTTCTGAGACAGCTTTAGAATGGTAATCGACTAATCGTAAACTTCAAATTTCTAAAGCGCTACTCTAAAGCTAAGCACATGTAGGGCACCAGCTTATTCACGAGCGCTGCATCATAACCGAGGGGTTGTCCACAGATCGATGTCCAGTGGAGGTCTGAGTCCGGTTGCTATAGAGATCAGAGCGACGAGGTAGGCCTAGAGGTGCTGCTAAGGCGGGTTTCGTTGAGGGTAGGAATTTTTCTTAAAGAGATACGGAACTTCGGTTTGGAGTAGTAGGAGGCCTGTGGGATGATGAATAGAGGAGCCTGAGGCAGATGACGGTGAGTGGCGGTATTGGTGGAGGCAGGGTGCCCGCAGGCGGACGCACTAGATGCACGTGCGTCCACCCACCAAATCAAATCCACACAAGGAGATGTTATTTACATTGAAATTTCTACCACTGTCACTAGGCCTACTCACTACTCTATCTATGGAGAAAATTAGAACTGGTTATCGGGTGTTAATTAATTCAGACGACCTTGATGTAGGCCTAGAGCTGGAAATTCAAATCTTCCGGGTCAGATGGAGAAGTCAGCGACGTCGATCGATGTGTCTTAGCAAGACTGTTTTCTGCTGACAAAAGATTTGCATCCCAATTTGCAGTTTTTCATGTAGGCCTACTCGAGTACTCTTAACGATGCCTGTATCTTCTGCCTCGGCTGAACGCAGCTTCTCGACGTTCAGGCGTCTCAAACTGTTATATGCGTTCAACGATGGGATCCGAACGTCTAACTACTCTAGCGTTACGCCACGTTCACATGGAGTGATGGACATTATTTTTTGGGGCGTAACTCTAGTCTAAAAAGTGGGGAGGGGTACCAATTTCTTCTCCACTCTGGGAAGGCACAATAATAAAATATTGATTGGCATTGCTTAAAAAGTGTGTGGGGGGATGGTACGGTACACCCCAGTCCAAAGAGTGAGGGGTACGGGTACCCCTCGTACCCCCCACAAATTAAGCCTATGCATTTGTCCTGACGTGTCTAAAGTTATAAAGGACTTTGAAGTCACTGGACATCGTCGTATTGCTGTTGCTTTTGACAACTGATTATGGTTAAATTGAATGTAAGCATACAACATGACAATTTCAGTGTAATTTTGGTCTAGGGGCCATCCATATATTACGCATGCAAAAATCCGGGAAAATTGGACCCCTCCCTGTTCGCACGCGTACTTTTTTCCACCACCTCTGCGTACGTACAGTTGACGCACCCCCCCAAGACCAGCTGCAGAATGTGTCAGTTACACAGGTCCAGGCAGAGACTATCTGCACTTTAGGCAAGATTGAAGGATGACTTATCCATGGACTCACTGTTGCCGTGTGATAGTTTAATAGGCCTAATAGCGTTCAGAGGTAAGGTGGCATACAAGTAACACCTCTCCCGCAGTCCTACTTCCAGTCTTCCTCTGGTAGTACCAGATAGCTGGAAAGTCTGAACTCAAGCTCACTTGAAGGCCAATCAATTTGCGTAGGTACATTATCAGTAGACTCCCCTCCCATTCGCAAGCGTACGCAAGCACATGCATTTCTGTTACCCCTCCCCTTCATGCGTACGTAATAAATGGATGGCCCCTTACCACACAGTAGGCGTACGCATATCACATGATATCATATGCATTTATGTTTTACTGCACTTTTTTGAGTCACTCTGAGTCATCTTCAGTGTATACGACTACGAGCGGCGGACAAGGAACAGGTGGGGATGAGAGGGTGTGCGTCCAATTTTTTTAAGCTTGACAGACATGGGCGTGAGGGGCACTTCACTCTGGATTTTGCAAATATTTTACAAAAATAAAATCTTTTGATTATTTTGATTATTACAACAGTCCCTACACAATTCACAATGCGGAAAAACAGTTATTTAGGTAAAGTCGTTGATCGTTATTTTTTCTATGCAATTTTCTTCTATACAAAACGTCATTCCCCCCTCCACAACAAAATTTTGCCCCTCCCAAAAAAATTCCTGCGACGCCCATGGTTACTGAAGGACGGGAGAGGGTGAGACAGGGTACCGGCGGATAGAACGGGGTGGCTGAATGGTTAAGTTCGCAAAGGTTGTCTATACTTTGAGAGTATTGTAGGCCGTTGAATAGCTATAGGAACGAGGTAATAGAAGAACGGTTAGGAATGGACTTCGAAGTGGATGTGCACAGGGATTTTCCACCAGTGGAGTGATTAAGGACGGAAGTGATATGATGACGCTTGGGTGTCCTGGTTCGGGCGAGTGAATTTTGGATGAGTTGTAGACACTTAATTTGGGAGGATTCGAGGTTGAGGAAAAGGGAATTGCAGTAGTCAAGCTTGGAATGGACAATGGAGGTACAGCATAAACGACAGTTGCCGTATAACATAGCTACACGTAATTATATATATATTGTGTATATTATATGTGTGTATATATATATATATATACACATAGTTGACTTCCGTTGCGCATACATATACAGAGAGGCAGACTAACTGAGACAGCAATACCACTGAAATACCAGACCGTGAAGCACTCATCACGTGCTGACCTATCATTATAAACAGAGATAGATATGGACAGATAGAGAGAGGTAAACAACAGTAAATTTATGAGCTAGTACTGGCAGTTGCCAAAGCAGTCAAGACCTTGTTGGCAGAGGCGTAACTTTGGTCTAAAAAGTGGGGGTACCAATTTCCTACAAACACGAAGCAATGCGGAGATTGCGACTCTGGGAAGGCACAATAATAAAATATTCATTGGCATCGTTCAAAAAGTGGGGGGTACGGTACCCCCAGTCAAAAAAGTGGGGGGTACGGGTACCCCTCGTACCCCCCACAAATTACGCCTATGCCTGTTGGGCAAGACGACTTTATTGCCCAACAAGATCTTCGTACTGCATTGGTAGCTAAGCCTACCGAACATACTCTCAAGTATTATTATAAGGAGCTGATTAGCATGTAAGAGATAAAGAGATGAATCAAGCAATGTGATTCATCTTGATGTCCTTCATGAACAAAGTCGACAACAGTTACTTAGGGGTCATCCATAAAGGACGTCCGTAAAATATGACCTACTTTGGACCCCTCCCTCCCCCTTGTCCGCATCTGACCGGACTCTCCCTCCATCCCCCTTTGCGGTCGTCCCCTTACCAAGGCCAATTTTTAATGTCATCGTCATTCTTTTTACAATAATTCCACTGTTTCTGTGCACGTTTAAGTGGCAGTTCGGGTTTCATATCACAGGATGTGCCGTAATAAAAGCCTCTTTAAAGTCGCAGTTAATGTTATACCATGCATGACGTTTTAGGCAATCACTTCACTGACATTTTCGTCTTTCAGGGAAGGTTGAAACAAGGTGGCGTTTAAAAAAACGATCAAATTTAAATATTTTGATGCGGACGTCCGCACTGGTCATAACCCTCCCTCCCCCTTGTCCGCATTTGAATGACCCCTCCCTCCCCCCCTCATTGCGGACGTCCTTTATGAATGACCCCTTACCACTGATCGTCTCCAGGCCATTCGATCAAGTGCAGTCATAGCACTGTCAGATCCTACCTCTTACTTTACATACACCTCTCCCAACTATATTACATTACAACTTACCACCATCTCCTAAAGTAACTAAACTACACAAATTATGCACAATCTCACACTGTAATATAAGAAAGACACCATCAAACATTAATTTTCAAACAACTATATTTTTAAACCTAGATTATTAGTAAACTTGCCAAAAGCAAAATGAGACATACTTCATCACAGAACAAGCATTATTTTCCAAAGTTAGGTCCAAATATATGCAGTGCACTTACACGCTGTACCAAGCAACATCAGCAGAGAGTAATTAGACTATAATCAGTGGGACTACACTAGTCTCTGTTGCTAGGAAGTATATATATATTACAAAGAAACAAAACAAAATTTTACTGACATTTTTGCATAGATGTTCAACTGATTAAATCATGTTAAAACCCAGACTTATAGAAATGTTCACCTGAATAGCACTGACTCTCTTTTCCACAAACGCTTGAAGACTATTTTGTTCAATCCCAGTTTCATTGTGTTAGGTTCAGGCCCGGTTCGTCCATATGGGCAACTGGGCAGCCGCCGAGGGCCGCCGATTTTTAGGGGCCGCCAATTTTCAATTTTTTCAATTATTTTGTTATTATTATTATTCGTAAAACGAGGTGAATGACTAAAAAAAGGTCATCAAGTTTTTCTGTGCTTTGCGCCGCCGGTTTGCCTACGGCCGCCGATTTGCCCAGGGCCGCCAAATGTCTTGAGCCGGGCCTGGTTAGGTTGGGAGCGCCTCTGACGAGTATCTCTTGAAGTGGCACTATATAAATTTGCAATTACCATCACCAAATATTTTATTGTAGCATGTCAGACAATATACCAACAGCTTAACTTACAATTTATTCAGCAATTGCTTGAACAGTTAAGCAAATAAATAATTTACTATTAATATCTAACAATATTCTTTGCAGACAATCAATCTTATAAACTGAACCTAGAACGACAGAATGTACATAGAATGTTTTGGTAGTTATTCTAAAATCTGAAAACCTTGTTTCTGTTGCAAATGAGTTTCTAGCTTGGTATTAAAGCAGTCACCTAGCAGCCAAGCAACATAAAACACTGACTGAATTTACAAACAGCAGTAGCTGAACCATGCCTAAAATTGGTTAAACCTGAACCATCAACAGTACTAGAAAACCGAATGAAGCATTACAATTATGAAATACCATCATACCAGATCATAGAAACACATACCAGTTGAGAAAACTGAAAACCGAACATGAACATGATACGACATGACTGCAGCAAAGCTATTACATCACCAACAACAATATGTTAAAGACTGAAAATATATCTAAAGTTGCATTGATAAACTGAGAAACAACGGAATTGAATATATGTCTCTTAATTGATATAAGCATCGACATATTGCTTTACAAGTTAATTATAATTACGAAATACACATTCTTCTGTGTCCATAAATATAACCAGTCTGTTACTTGTATACCATAATATCCAATCAGTGGAGATGGGAAGATCAAGCTCAGCAGTGAAATGTTTTCTTCTGTAACTCCAAGAAATTTACTTTGAGCAAAACAGCTGGTCCTTGCGTCAAATAGGGCATACAACAAGTAACACTGCTTTCCACTCGAGATACTCCTAGTAAACAAAGCATACTCTAAATAGCTCGTTTAACATGTCATGCTATGCATGCTTCTCAGTAATTTCGAGTATGGAGTATTCGTGATGTCTCAGAGTGAACAAGGCAAATGACTCAAGCGTGCTGACAAACAACTATAATGAGGAAGATAATACTTACGAAAAGTTTTCATGTGGAGCAAAAGAAATACTAATAGACATTAAATAACACAAAGGTAGACTCAAAGAAAGCTACATTATGCTGTATGCTACAGCAAAATAAACAAATGGTGCACAATAAATGTATGCCTATATTTCTTTAATTCTTTACTCAATATTGTTCCATGAGGAAAAATATTTCATTCATCAAATGAAATAAAATTTTTTAGCACATTTCATTTAACATATTCTTACAAATTGCATTCTGGAATAATGGTAATAATTATTATCTTCTTGCGCATTCTGTGCATCAGCGTTCGTATATACATTACACCAGTAACTACACAATGTTGTTATGCTTTGCCATTGAGCTCACTATGCACTGTTATAAATAATTATAACATGTGTCATTTGTCTGAAAAATTTATGCAATTAGGCATACAAGAAAGATTGCTGAGAAATGTACACAAATGCCCTGGTATATATGTCATGTTTCTAAAACATCACAATATACTAAATATAAAATTGTCCTGCAGTAAATGATATTCCATGTAACCACTACAGAGTAGAAAAATCACTATAGGAATAACGGGAAGTTTGTGCGGAAGAAAACATCGTTTGAGGCATAATTCAACTTTCAACACACTTTCTGCTCTACTTGGCAACCTCGAGGAATGCATCCACTTGGCTGTCGACCACAGAGAGAGTGATTCCGAGCTGAGCAGCGTAGTACGTCACCATGATGATCTGGTGCGAATAGGGAACAGGCAAAACAAACCGGTCCCATGCGATCACAAAATCCGAAATCATGAAAAACATGGCTCCTGCACATCCGCAGAGTTTTGTCCAAGTCCACAGGTCGTTGAAAAACTGAACACGAGCAATCGCTCGCCACATCATGAAACAGATCAAAAGAATATAGATGAGCGTCAGGAAAACCAATGCACCATTTAGCCCTGGATATATGTAATTGTATGTTGTTGCAGCAATCAATGAACAGGCTATTCCAGCATATGGATTAATAGGCTTGAGACCAAATGCACTTGCATACATGACCTGGGCCATGGCAAACATTGCGATGCCATGAACAAAGTAACCCATCGATTTCCAGACCATGAAAGCATCACCAAGGCCAGAGAAGATGAGACCAATGAGGATTTTCCTTGAATATGCATAATACTCAGAGAAACTCATGCCATGTAAAAGGACAAAGATGATGAGTGATATAATTGGGAGACATTTGATAGCGCAGTAGAAGATTGACTCCAGTTTTGATCCATCACCAAACAGAACAAAGTAGATAGCCAGTGTCTTGAAGAATGGAACCAACTTGGGCCCTACACTCTTCAACTGCAAAACAGATGACACAAAAAAACACAAGATTATGAACAATATGCCTAATCCTATCTATGTGAAAGGAACACTTGATAACTATAGTCAGTCTTTGAACCTATTTTGCAGTTTCACAAGTCCTTAGCCCTTGGTAAACAACTACTGGCCTAAATTCTCAAGTTGCCTTGACACTTTTATGAGGTTAAGAATGTTTACTATAATTCTGGCTATAAGCCAATGACCGCTATGCACGCGTTCGGTCAAGTCTTGTGACTCAATTGTAACAACGAATCTCTTACTGTGTCTACAATCTAAAATCCAGGTTTAAAATGACCATTTTATATCTCAGTTAGGCAAAAAGACTTTTCGAAGGTTAAGCTACATAAAATATATATTTCTAGGTTTTGTTTGACTATTATAATAACGCCTCTTTTAAGCAGTTTCAAACGATCATATGATTTCCAGCTACGATAAACAATCTGGGAAACGTAACCATTGCTGAAATCTACTAGGAAACGCAAACACTCCCGATGACGATTTTCGTTATTTATAAATTATAATGTAGAATAAACATTATTCACACCACAGTGATCGGCTTCGTCTCTTCTCGTCTCTGGGCGTACATTCTTCTGTGCCGTTAACTCGAACTGTGCGAGAGATTTGCGAAATAAATTCCCTACAACACGCTTGAACCTTAACTCGTGTGTCCTAAAATATTCGCCAATGTATTGACTTTCTAAATACAGCAGAGCTACGTCACGTGGCCCACAGTGCGCATGCGTCGAATAAAATTATTAGCTGTGTGTCGGCGAATGGTTACCACGTTTCGCGCCAGTGTATTGGTCTACTGATCGTAATTGTAATCAAGCGCTTAAGAGACCAATACAAGTCGAGGGAACCATGCAGCTTATTCACAGGCGCTCAGTCAAAACAAACTCGATAGAAGCACATTTACAGCACAAAACACGCTCTAAAATATTGGCTTTTAAAGTACGAGTGGTGGCGGATTTAGCCACAGGCGTGAGGGGAGCGGTTCGCCCCCGCGTCCCTCTTGCTTGTAGGCCTATGACGGCGCCCAGAGGGCGCCCGCAGGCTTAAAAATTGGACACTCCCCTCCCGTCCCCTTCCATCCCCACCCGTCTTCTGTCCGCCGCTCGTAGTCACAAACTGAAAATTACTCAGAGTCATAGGCGTAATTTGTGGGGTGTACGAGGGGTATCCGCACTCCCACTTTTTGGACTGGAGGTACCGTACCCCACTTTTTGAACAATGCCAATCAAAATTTTTATTATTGTGCCTTCCCAGAGATCGCAGTCTCGGCCTTGCTTCGTGTATGTAAGAAATTGGTACCCCCTACTTTTTAGACCAAAGTTTCGCCTCTGCTCAGAGTGACTCATAAAAGTACAGTAGGCCTATAACATAACAAATATCATATGATAGGCCTATTATACATACTGTATGGTAAACCAAAATTAAACAGTTAAAATATATTAAGAATGTACTGTTTTGCATGTTATGTAAGTGATTCAACTGCCTTCAAAAATATCGATGCGATACCTATTCCTTACGTGGATTTGTTTTGGTGGTTCGTGGGTGGACGCACGACGCACGTGCGTCCAGTGCGTTCGCCCTGACGGCGTCCCTCAAGACCTGATCGACCCGTCATGGTGGGCTACAAGAACGAGCCTGGCATGGTCGAGGATTAGTTAAAGCCATATCTATAGTAGCTAAATTGTATGCTGAATTTTATCTTTGTCCACGATTTTCTTCTTTTCATGAGTAAAAGACCTATAAATATTATTTGCAATACGGTAGGCTTAATTTCAACTTAGCTGTCCATTGATTCTTCCAAAAAGGCATCTGAAAAGTCACTAATTAATGTCAGGAGACAGTCACATTTTAGCAGAGGCGTAGCCAGAAAACAATTTCAGAATGGGTTTTCAAGTGGGGGTTTCCATTGGACATGGTCGTAGTGTACGGGGCCAGTTTTGAAAGTTGTGTTTTTGTATTTTGCAATCTATTTGGAGGCCAATGGAGGGGTTGAACCCGTAACCCCCACCTAAATACGCCCATGAATTTTAGGACGAGTGTTTGTTTCTTAGCCGGATTTTATGAATAGGCCGCATTTGTAAAATCAATTCACGTTCTTGACATAAAGTTAGCTTTAAAAAGAAACAACGTCTTTCTTCTCTCAAACACGACTCAGTTAATCGCAGAAGAATCGCATGTCTCTTAATATCTCGAAGTACGTTAATTTTACTGCATTATGTGCTGTCGAATTCTTATGAACTCGCCCGTGACATGGGGAATTACGTGTAGATGAATCCATGGGCGTCTGTACTCCATAGAAACCTTGGATCCATCCAAAAAACAGGGGGAAGATCTGTCAGTGTATGTGCCATCATTAATGGGGAGGGAAGAAGGGGAAGGGGAAGAGAAGGGGAGGGAGGGGAAGTTGCTGCAATGACTTTGGTGGGGGGATAGACGCCTCTGGATGAATCCGTCTCGTTCACGCGAAAGCCAATCGCGCAACGTCTCTGACAGTAGTTCAACAGTGTACGCTACACACTGTTTGGACTCGGGGCACCGTACCCCCACTTTTGTACAATACCAATCAATATTTTAGTGTTGTGCCTTCCCAGAGATCGCAATCTCAGCCTTGCTTCATGTATGTAAGAAATTGGTACACCCCACTTTTTAGACCAAAGTTACGCCCCTGAGGATACGGTTTATGGAAACGGAATGTTTATATCACGCCTGCGATTCGTTCTGCCCATGCATGGACTGGCTTCCTGAGCATGTCCGTTCACGTGGCGCTCCTGTTTGTCATATGATACACCTTGCATCGCAAATAGACCAATTACCATATTTAGGCCTATACTACGCCGCTCTATTGCTAACTAAACGCCGCTGTTAATTGTCTAACTTAACCAAGATCAATTAATTATGACAACAAGATATTTCATGAGTCTCATATCGCTACACTCGTCTTGAAGCAAATGCTAATCAGTGTTTGAAACTTACAACATTTATCACCAAAAGATGCCTACGTATATATACACTAGCGTAAACCTGTCCAAAATATTGGGAGGCGGCATGCATTTGGTTATTCATTCTACACTTGTTGCATTGGGTGCACAGTCCATCTCAATTATTGGAGGGGCACGTGTCCCGGCGGCCCGCCCCCAGAGTCTACGCCTATGCCTACGTATAGGGCCTACAGCAAGTTAAACTGCCAGCATTACAGGCGACTTGCTCGAGTCTATAATATTAATATGCCAGCAGTGCATGGCAGCTGTTGAATTACAACCTAAGCAGGATGGAGAAGCTGTTCACTTGCACTCATGACCTTGAAGCAACTGCCCACAAAGTTTTGGAATTCAAAGATGAGCAACAGTCAACGAAGTGTGACCACGTGGCACGAACTGCTACTTGCAGAGTCGGAGTCCCCCTTCTGATCCAGGATTCTACATTAATACGATTTTGATCACAAGACTAAATACGAATTCTATGCGAGCATGGCCGTTGTCAACCAGGCCTGAACGGACCATTTCAGTTTCCTACGGATGACTTGGGAAGAAAGTTTCAAATTTCATGATAGGCGTACACATAGGCGTAATTTGTGGGGGGGGGTACGAGGGGTACCCGTACCCCCCACTTTTTGAACTGGGGGTACTGTACCCCCCACTTTTTAAACAATGTCAATCAATATTTTTGTTATTGTGCCTTCCCAGAGAATGCAGTCTCCGCCAAAGTGCGAAAGTACTTAGATACACATGTAAACCGAGAGCCAAAATTAATGAGAATACTGACAGGGAATATGTTCAAAATGGCCACCATGCGAAAAGCAAAAGTGGAGAAGAAATTGGTACCCCCACTTTTTAGACTAAAGTACTGGTACCCCCCCGTTTTTAGACTAAAGTTACGCCCCTGGGCGTACACCACAAAAATTGGAAAGGGAGACATAAAATAAGAAAGAAAAATTGGCTTGTTTTTCTTCAACATATCAAAAACTGTATTGTCATGCCTGTTGGCTATTTGTTTGCTGGTTTAATTCTGAAAATTATAGCAATAACCTCTTAAGAAAATCTTAAACACATAGGGCCTATATAATATGCTTCCATAATGCATGAAGCTCGGCGCATCAGCCATCGCGAAAAATGCTCAGCTGTCTCAAGCAAACACGTTAAACTTTCCCGTGTGCCAGTGGTACTGGTAGGGCCTACAACTTACAAGTAAATATATCAAGTAAAACAGGCAAAACAAACATAGATCTATCTATTATGCAACTTATCCAAACTGTCGTTAAATTTCCATAGGCCGGTCTCCGTGCGAGAGACCTTCACAAATAGTTCATAGCTAAAACTCCACTGGAGCCAGGACAGGCTATTCGTCAGAAAATATTGTCCTGACATGTGTACGTATGCAGGCCTAAATACACGTGAGTATATTTCGCGATTTGCAACCAGCCTACAGTCAAGTTTAAATAAAGTTCTAGACTCTAGGGTGATAGCAGCTGTATGCTATAGGGCAGATGAGGCATTGCCCGGGTTGTGTTTGTGATATGAGATGCTCGTTTGGAGAACTTGAGATGAGTTGTGACTGGGGTCGGGAAAGACTGAGATGGACGATAGTCGAGTAGAGCGGGACGACTGGACGGTGAAGAGTTCGCAAAGATGTGAACGAAGCTAGATCAGCTGGAAAAGTCACAATTAGCATGCAGGCTCTGCCATGGGTTGGCTCATGCTCGTCGGACGACGAAGATCTGTACGTATTGGTCAGTCGATGTCACTCCTGGTTCGACTGTGTGTACTCATGAATACGTGACCACAGCTCTGAAGTTACATCACCATCTCAATTATAAGTACGTGAAATCGTATATTTGATTCATTTAAGAAATTTATTTTTAAAGCAGGAAATCTGCGTTTCGTTACAAATAAAATGTGGCGAATAGCTGTAACAGCTAGCTAATCTACACACACGCCTGTTGCAAAAATGCACTCAAGTAGCTCATCATTTATACGAAAACAAGGCACTGTCCGATCAAGCACGGGCTGTTCTAAATGCATCGACAGGAGGCTGCATGCATGCAACACTTCCAAGACCCTGACACGTTGGAACATATTCGTCAAACTGTCGATTCCAATTGAAACTCTGATACAAGCTCTTTCAACGTAATGTTACGAAAACTGGCAATGCTCCTCTACCCAGCAGATGCAAGGTGTTACTCCGCGTGAACAGTTCCATTCTGCATACATGTTAGCTGACGGTCCATATATATGTCGCTCCTCACACCTCGATTACAGTTCAGTCTTCGAAAAGCAGGAAACCGGAGAAGGTAGTGTAGTCATTGAGCAGAGCCGAGTCCTTGCTGAGCTGGACCCAGACGTGGTCTTCCTGTCTGAGCGTCAGTATAATAGTCTGGCTGCCGGATCCGTATCCATTGCGTCCGTCGCCGTGCAGCGGAGCCCTGTGTCGGTCGTTCATCATCAGCCAAGCGAAAACGTTCTTACTGTCCTGGCTGAGCACGTGGGCCGTGAACATGTAAGTGCCGTTGATGTGACAGACGAAGTGTGACGAGTACGTCTCGAAGGAGTCGCCGATGTTCGTGAAGATGACGTCGAAAGTCACGGGGGTGTCCTGCAGGACGGGACCCAGCTTCTGGCTGCGGGCCACTGAAAACGCTATATGTCGCCCGGGCGGCGGGGGTTCACCCTTGTTGCCCTTCAGACCGGCGAATCCCGTGTAGCCGCGCTCGCCCTTCTCACCTCTATCGCCTTGAGAGCCCTGTATTCCCTTTTCGCCGTCGTTTCCACGCTTGCCTTTCTCGCCCTGAGGTCCAGAAGGACCCAGTTTACCGGGTACTCCTGCAAATAACAAATAAGCAGAAACCGGAGAAGTTTTACAGTATGTATGCAGTATACAATCCTCAGTTACATTACATCTCCAGAGTCCAGACTGAGTGTTACGTTATATTTTAAATAACTACCTCTACCTCAATTGTCTCGTATTGCGATTTGAGTCACATGCATATGTGCACTTGTCCTGTCTTGCTTTTTTTCAATAATAGATTAATAATAGACTCATATACATATATATATATACATATATATATAACTAGCTGGTTTACCCGGCGTTGCCCGGGGTTATAAGTTTCATTCGCTGTAGCGAATAAGCAACAAATTTAGTTATAAGTTTAAATCCGTGTAGCGAATAAGGAAGAAATTTAGGCGACCTGTGTGGGAGACTGCTTCGCAGTCTTGTGTACGCCTTCTGGCGTACAGCGGAGACTGCTTCGCAGTCTTGTATACGCCTTCTGGCGTCTAGCGACCTTTGCCGTGGACTGAAAGGTTTACCCGGCGTTGCCCGGGGTTATAAATTTCAATCCCTGTAGCGAATAAGCAACAAATTTAGGTATAAGTTTAAATCCGTGTAGCGAATAAGGAAGAAATTTAGGCGACCTGTGGGGGAGACTGCTTCGCAGTCTTGTGTACGCCTTCTGGCGTATTGCGACCTCTGCCGTGGACTGACTGCTTCGCAGTCGCCCTCTGGCGACCACTGCTTCGCAGTCGGGGAGACTGCTTTGCAGTCTCCCGTGGACTGACTGCTTCGCAGTCGAAGAGGGTGAACCCGGCGTTGGCGGGTTAAAGAAATTACACAATAGTTATTTTTTAATGTTACTTTATTTTAAATTTAACTGTAGAGCTTGGAGATAAACAACATTAGTTGTCTTGCCATTTGGTGCCAGAAGAAACAGATTGTTACTGGCCCGAACTGGAGAGCAGGCAACGTACAGCGGACGCCTTCTGGCGTCTAGCGACCTCTGCCGTGGACTGACTGCTTCGCATTCGCCCTCTGGAGGCGACTGGTCCGCAGTCTTGGAGGCCCTTGTGGCGTCTGGCGACCTGTGGGGGAGACTGCTTCGCAGTCTTGTATACGCCTTCTGGCGTCTAGCGACCTTTGCCGTGGACTGACTGCTTCGCAGTCGCCCTGTGGCGGTGACTGCTTTGCAGTCTGTTTGTGTTTGAACCTACCTGTGTTACAATTTTGCTGTAAAACGATTAATTTAGTTCGAAGCGATCGTTATTAAATTCTTTCCGAAAGTAAACAACGACGCTATGGCCATTATTAATGACGTTGGGGAATACCGGCGCCGGAAATTTCCAAATCTTCCGTACGCGTCCGTGGTGCTATTTTTAGGTATAACGTCATTGTGCTATAATTAATTTGTAGTAGGGAGTGGAAATTTCCTATGCCGTGGGGCGAGTTTTTGGCCCTTATCACCATGTTAGCGGTGAAAACTGGGGACGCGAACCCCTCCACTGGGTGTCCGATGCCGAGGCGGATACAGTAGTGAAGGTTTCGAGTGAAAAGGTGCAAAATTGTAGAAGTTAAGCCCGGTCAAACAGACAGAGAGACAGACAGAAAGCTGTCTTTATTTATATAGATAACTACAATTTATATGGCGCCGTTACGAGGCTATACCACTACAAGGGCGCCTTACAACTAGTCCCCGGAGTCAGTCGCTAAGGAGTTAGCGACTGACTTGATGAGTTAGCGACTGACTTAGCGACTCAGTCGACTAAGTCGCATGCTTATCGACTGACTAAGTCGCTTAGACTTATCGACTGACTTAGCGACTTGCTATCGACTTCTCAGGTAATCAGGTATGTCTATTGGACAAACCTGATTACCTAACAATATAATGCATTTTACCGCATATAATTATACTGTACTGACCGTGCCATCATTTCCGTTGGCATTAGATGGAACCCACATGGGCTCTGTATACGGGTCCAATATGGGACGTGGGCATGCTGACAGGGAACAGACCGATGACTGTGAAATTTGATGTTAATGTGAATTCGTGAAATTGAGCGCTTGATAAATCGAATGAAGCGATGAGGATTTATAGCAGTACCCGATTTTACGGCCAACCAGTTGGCCGAACCTGCTGATGCGTGCACGCCTTTTTCAGGAAGTAGCAGAGAACGAGAATCATGTACTCCGGCACTTATTCCCAGTGTGAGAGTTGTAGAAAAAAGACTGGGGATTAGACTTGATCCACGTGGAGTTGAATATTTTATTCGTAATTTACAAACTGATGTCAGCGAAATTTGAAAGCAGCAGATTTCAACGCTAGCAGTTTTGCAAGTCAAACTCGAATCAAAATCAGTTCCTTTGTTGAGAAAATTCAAGAATGCATACAAGATACACCATGGAAATTTCTTCACTTTGTCAGAGATTCAGGATCAAATAATGCTAAATTACACCAGCACAACCGAGGGGTTGGAAATGACCCTCTGATTGTGCACTGACGACAACTGTGGGGATCCAAAGTAAGACTAGGGGGTTGAACCCCCAATCCAGGCAATTCTCACCCTGCGTATTTCCCCTCTTTGTAATCATCAACGCCATCTTCGTAATATAATGTATAAATTCACTTTACCAAAAACGACAACAACTATATACCCCGTATTCTCTGTAAGAACTCTTACCAATAGAGCGTACTCTCTCACTAATATATAGTGTACCAAGTTACGGCATGTCAGCTTGTTTTCCTCAACAAATGATTATTGTATTGTATTGTATTTGTTGCTCATGTCCTGCTGCTGATGTCTTCATCAAATTGAAAATTTGAAACCGTGGTGAACAACAAGCAAAATATTAAGTGAACGAAGTCGCTAGCAGTCGCTAGCTTAGCGACTGGTTTCGACTTGAGAGCTTAGCGGCGGCGGCGGCGGCGGATGGCGGCGGCGCCGGGGACTACTTACAACTACTAGCGGGTGGGATAAGCCTTAGCAAACAGGTAAGATTTAAGCTTATATTTGAAGAAGTCTGCTGAGTCGGCCAGTCTGACGACTACGTATATATATATATATATATATATATATATATATATATATATATATATATATATATATATATATATATATATATATATATATATATATATATATATATATATATATATATATATATATATATATATATATATATATATATATATATATATACATACATATATATAGGCCTATATATATATTCATTATTATTCAAGATTCCGAGTATAGGCCCTATTCGCATTGTAATTCTAATAACGACAGTATTATAGAATCGAAGATTATTATGCGTTGTCATTTGCATGTAAGATTAGGACTTCGTAGAGAACTTGTTTTTACAGGCGCTATTCCGCCTACAACTCTAAGTTCTGTAGTGTCGTTCAGTGCATTACTATGCTCTGCAGGAATGCATTACAAACAAATCTGACAGATGTTAAGCTCTACCAGCTCAAGCTGTAAACTATATGCAAGCAAAACAATGCACGGTTTCCTCGATCTTTACTCTGTTACCTCGTGTCACGTTTTGCTACAATTTTTCTTCTGCAAAACATTAGTATGTAATGTTTTCGTAGTGGAATTCAAACATAATTTTGTAAGCGTCGGGTTCTTTTAATGCTATAGTATTGTCAAAATAGTCCTACTTGACCCCAGATTATGTGACCTGGGACTGAAGCTGATCAAGCAACCTGGATCTTGTGGAATTGATATAGCGCAGGTGGTATCCATGGTTTCCCTGACGTATATCGTATATGCGTGCCGCTGGGAAATTTTGGAGATTAGCATTACATTTACATTACTTAAATTTAATCTATAATCAGATTATTTTAATTAATTTCTAGGTGAATTTACTTATTTAGGCCAATATCGATTTTAGACCTATTTACGCCAATTGCAACCTTTGTGGCGATTGTTTTATGTTGTTATCATATGAGGATTTCAAATTGCATTTACAAATTACAACATACCTGGTTGTCCTATGTCTCCTTTCGCGCCTATGTCACCCTTTTCGCCCTTATAGCCATCTTGCCCTCGCGATCCGTGCAATCCCGGTACCCCGGGGATACCAGGAGGTCCACTCGGCCCCACCATGTGACAGCCACAATGTTGCTGTTCGTCGCTTTTGATGACGTTAGATGTGGCGTCATTGTCGTCTCTGTTATAGGGCGCCGATTTCTGCCAGCAGACGACACACGAAGCCATGCACGTGACCAGCAGCAGCCATCTTGAAATCATCACCTGCAGAGGAAAGGAAGGAAGAAATTATGACAACCAGCTTACTAATTAAATCCGAGTTTAGACAGGGCATCCGGGAAAGAGACACTTGCACAAAAATCTTTTCTGTTCAAAGCATTAGGCATTGCGTATGGACAAAGTTATAGCCCGGAATGTTAATTAGATCCTCATGGTCCTGGCTAAGCCAAGCTTCAGTGAGGACCAATATGTCTATATGAGCCTGAGATAGAAAAAGATGTATATCTGGCAATTTGTTGATGATGCTACGACAATTTATGTGTGCAAGTCTAAAAGGTCTGTGATATTTTAAATTATGTAAGAAGGAATTCAATTGAGTCAGGTCCTTGTACAATATTTAAATATTGTTATAAGTTCTTATGTAATGAGCATATGTTTTAGGCCATATGTGTGGAAAGAGACGTATACGTATGGAAAGACAAGTGCAGAAAGTGAAGAAATTAGAGAGAAAATAGAGAAAAAGACAGACAGACAGACAGACACACACACACACAGAGCAATTGGCGCTGCTTCAAAAGGCCTACACATGTATGCATACATGTAGGTTATTTACTGCCAGCATTTCCCTGGGCATTATATAGGACCCATCTGTGCTTTATACGGGTCCCGTCACTCCCGTGTGGGAATATGGGTCCTATGTGGGATCCACGCGGGCCTGCTGTCAGAGTTGCAACTAAGTACCTTCTGCAACCGTGCATCTGTACTGAAGGCTTCTTTTGTTCATTGAAGTTTATGTTTCCACACTGCAACATACACACCGCCCTGTTTTGTGTTTCGAGATAATGTTTGACTATTGGGGCCTGTCTATCTGTCTAAACAGAGCCATTTGCGTATACACAGCATGCACAGAAACTGTTCGATGGGTCGGTCGGACGACTGACTGACTACAGAGGCGTTGGCGGAGGAGGAGGCGCAGGCGGCCAGTGTTCTTTCTACGGTGGTAGTCGAGTTGCTTTGTAGTAGCCACGTTAAGCGCGCCCGGAATTCCCGTAAATTTACCTTGACGTAGAGTTGTAATGAGTTTCGAGCGTTCAGCTGTTGCTCCGATCTGTTCCTTCAGCCTCGGTTTCGTTCTGTATCCTACTATATGTCCGTCAGAAGTGACTGCTTCTGTGTGCGCATCTATCTCGTTTGGATTCATGTCGTCTCTCTATCCGTCTGTTTATATGTGTGTCTGCGCCTATCCGACCATTATTCGTTTCTCCTCCCTTTCGTGGAACCTCTTTCAAATGTCAGCGCTAGCAGCTGACAGCAAACGAAAAACCTGCTAAGACTGAGTTATGGCATCTTGATGGCTAACAACTTAAGAGAGAATGCTACCATGCATTTACCTTTAGGTTCTGTATAACTGACGCAGGATTTTCAAGCGTATAAAGAATCAAATTAACAGCAATATACAGTGGTGTGCAAACGTCTGGAATCACTTGCCTTTTTTGCAATTATTCTTTGATTCACTGTTATTCATTAAGGAATTTCAGGTGAATAGTTATAACAGATAAACACGTGCATGCAAAAATAAATGTGTTCTTATCGCTTGGCTACCATTTTGTAACTTTGATGGCGCCATGCACTTCTGCAGTATGATGATGTAGCCTACTTGATCGCGTTGACCGTTCAATCGACGATACGCAGACATCCGACGCCACTGGCAACCATGCAGCCCCAGACCATGATCTTCATAAGATGCTTCACCGTCTGGTTCAGGCACTCCGGCTTGAATTCAAGAAACCTCCTCACAAACGTGTGGACCTGGTTTCCAAACAGGCAGAAGGTGCTTTCATCGCTGAACAGCGCCTTCTTCCACATCTCACAACCAGCGATTTCCATGGCAGTACCGCGCATGCCATCTCCTCGGCTTGAACCTCGGATTCTGACCTGTAAGGCTGCAGGCACTGAAACTATCAAACCAACCAAACTCTTGCGGACTCGATTTCGTATGAGCTGTTCTGCCTCATGACGGGTACTTTTGTGTGGCGCGGAGAAATTTAGGAGCAACATATTTCCATTTACATTACATCTACATTTCGAGGCCCGGGCTTAACAAGGCCAAAGAGGGCCACTCTAAGCTTACTTCATTACATGGCCAACTTTGCCCATCTGAATAATTCTGCAGTGATCCAACATTTGTAGAGGTGCGAGGTTTTAACCGGCTGATGCCTTGTCGTCAGTGCATATCGTCATCATCATCATCATCATCATCAACAACAACAACATCATCGTCGTCGTCATCATTATCATCGTCATTATAATAATCATCATAATCTCCGTCCATGAGCTGTAAGCCCGTATATATGTGTTCAATGCACATTTCATCGCTTTGCAGACCTTGCTGTCTTGGGCGGAGTCCATGTATATGGTTGCGTTTTTGTGATTGTCATGTCTAATGAATTTCTGTCGTTTTTTTACTTAACGTATGGCCATCACTGTGCCTAGGGCCTAGGAAACTTTCAGGGGCCTACGAAAGTCTGAAAATCTGAAAATGATACATTGAATGATTGACAGGGAAATTGGAGAAAGGAAAATTGCAAATAACAGCAAATTCAAATTTAATAACTTTTGTACTGAAACAATTTGAGTTTAGCTGTTCTAGTCTACATCATTTGAACTTTGCGGAGTTGGAGTTGGCAGTTGAGTCGGGGCCTACGAATGCAAAAGTGCTTAGGGCCTATACGACAACTTTAAAACGACCCTGCCCAGAAGTGCCCATTCGTCCAACCTTCATCTTTCTGCAGGCTTGGAACCGACTTGGGTAACCCAAGGTGAGGTTGTCGCTCGCGATGGGTTTTCAGGGTTGCTTTTGAGCCAGTCCAATATCTATCTTGTGTCACGCTTGCATACGACAGTCATAGAATTAAAATTGCAGTATTCTAGTATTCAAGTGTCTAGCGACATGATATCGCAGCAGGGTCACTGCTGTCGATCTTAGACACATGTTACGTTTTGAAACTCTTTCGAATTGTAATTTTTGCGTAGCTATAGGCTTATGTTTGTTATTGTGTATCGTCGAAATAGGCCTATATATGTTAACGTGTAGCCGGTAATTATACTAATTAGCTGTTTGTTATTACATACGTCGTCGTATAATTTGATGACGTGTGTTTTGTTTGTTATCTTCCGTCGTCGTCTTATTAGAAGAGGAAGCATAAGCCTGGTGTGGATGCGAGGAGCGCAACATGTCAACAGCTGGAGTCGGTTGAAGGAGAAGGAGAAGAAGCGTTTGCTCCTCTCGTCGGTCGATGAAGCAACGGAAGGATGAGGACTGTCGTGGCTTCCATTAGACCCAGATATACAAACATCCTATCCGATGTCTGCCTCGTCGGTTCGTCTTCTGTTCCTGCTCGTATGCTTCCGCAGCCCCGTCCCTGTTGGAGGAGATCCCTCTGCTTGCAATGATGTTCTACACGATGTGGCTGAGTCTTCTTGGCATGAGATGTTGGTCTAATTGTTTGAGCATGTTTTCGAATCAGGCGTGCATACAGACGCAGCCGGTGAAAGGCAGACGGAGGAGAACATGTCCCAGATGGCAGCAGCAGCAGCAGCAGCAGCAGCCCCTACATCCGTCTCTTATACTATACTCACCCAGTGGAAGATGGATACGGGGCTGGTGAATTCCTGGCGCGAACGACCATTTGCTCCATCTGCCTCCGAAGAGAACAGCAGCAGCAGTAATAACAACAACAACCACAGAGAGTAACGGCGAGCTGCTCTGCCGCTGATATTCCTTTCAAAGGATTCGAAATGTAATGTAATGTAATCCGACACTGATTCAATGCAGAATGACTGACAGGTTGCAAGAAATACGGCGTCAGTTAACGAACAAACGTACCCAGAAGAAAACACACGTGCACGCATAGGCCTACACATAACTCACCGGTACGCACGATTAATATATATATATATATATATATATATATATATATATATATATACATATATATGTATTATGTATTGATGACCAGGAGGAGGATAGAATCACATAGGCTGATGTAAATATAAATAATCGTTTATGTCAGCCTTGGCATGCTACATGCACACACTGCGTGGATTTGATGTTTCTCGCTGCCGTAAATTTCAAGACGTAGGCCCCTAATAATGTTTAATGAAGGAAATTACATTGTTAATAATGTTAACGACTTTTTCACAAGCTGTGGTCACACCTTATAAGCACTCAGGCCTATGTATACAAACCAAAAGTTATTTCTTAACTAGGCCTACGAACAGATCCGGTCAATAATAATTATATTCATTGCTCTTGGCCACATAGTGACCCAATCTCTGTTGGGGAAATAATTGTCGCATCTCATTCGCTTTCGGTCAGGCATATAAACCGGAATCTTTTTGCTGCTATTTTCTTACTGGTATTTAGGGGAAATTCACCAATTCACGGAAGCCGTAAATTCCGTGATTTTCGGAATTTGCCGTGAATGCCGGCAATTTCCCAAAATGCCGTGAATTGCTGTGGTTTTTTGAAAAATTTTCCTGAAAAAAATGCAACATGACGTTCCGAACTGATATAAGCAAGTAAGCAAGTAAGTGTATTTTTTATTGAACGCTAGCAAAGTAGCAAACGCACAGTTCTTTACATACAAAATTACCCAAAGAAAAAGAAAATAGAACAATGAAGCAATAACAACATTAGGGCATAAAAAATTGTTTCGCAACGTAAAAATTACAATAAATTAAAATAAAGTAATTAATAATAAATTAATAATACAGCCACGTGATGACGTTGGCGTCTTTGCCATTGTCCATCATTGACTTTGATGCAGGACGTTTATTTACACTGACTTTTTTGTGGCTTTAATCCAGCATACATAGCGACAGCGTCGTTTCTTTGTTATTTGCGTTATTGTTTGGCAGGATCTTATAAACAAAAGCGCGATTTCATGCCGTGAATTTTCCGTGATTTTTGCCAATATTTACAAACTCCACCGTAACTTTTGAACTTTTGTCGTGAATTTCCACTATCCCTTCTAATATTGTTCCAAGTATAGCATAAAAATGACTAACTTGTCTTGAAATTTAAATCCAATAATAAGCCTACTTCAATTGATAAAATATCTGAACGAAAATTCAGACTAAGTTCTTATTATAGGGCCTACCTAAACTGCCAATGACGTAATAAGTCATGCACAGGTACGTGTAATCGATCAAATTTGCGAGCAACGATCGAGTATAGTTGATTCGTCAAAGCCCTTCAACACTGATGATGATTTACCTTGTTGATTACGGTGACATTTTATATTTGAGGTGTGCGATTTCACAGCTCATCGACTTGACTTATTTGCTCCCCGAGTTAGAACGGCCATGGTCCATTGCTGCACACTGCAGTCGTTTGTGGAATCAGCTTCCTCCTTCGGTCCGGACTGCACTACTACTATCTGCTGATTCTGCCACTTAAAACTTGCTGGTGATCCTTGTCTTAAAACTTGCCTTTATTCCCAAGGAATACACGTAAGTAATTTTTATGCTATATTCCCGACTTTGGTAGGCCTACTGGGAGCGCCTCACTGGGCTGAGGCGCTTTTTAGCTTTGAAATACCATACAACACGAATGGCAGTGGCGTAGTTTAAATTTCAAATTTCAAATTTAGAGCTCTATTATAGGATTAGGTTGCTCAAATCAAATAAGAACTTAA
Source organism: Allolobophora icterica (assembly GCA_963556255.1). Classification (NCBI taxonomy): domain Eukaryota; kingdom Metazoa; phylum Annelida; class Clitellata; order Crassiclitellata; family Lumbricidae; genus Allolobophora; species Allolobophora icterica. The sequence goes on along the minus strand of OY744608.1, from coordinate 26,282,741 downwards.
TTACGGCTGAAGCAGAAACTTTCCTACAAAATTTAGAAACCTAGAAAATTTCCCGCCACTCTTCAAATTGGAGTAAGCTTTCAATCTTCACGAACAATACATTAACGCAAGGTGAGAATTGTCGGGGGTTGGGTTTCAATCCCTAGTCTTTCTTAGGACCCACAGTTAAGTCTTCATTGCACACTCCAGGGAGTCGTTTCCAACCCCCTCAGTTGTGCTAGTGTGATTATATTGTGCACATATTTTAGCATTTTTTCACAATTCTCTTTGCGGGTTACTAATAAAGTAATGCTCTGGTTTATTGTGAGATTTGTGACGATGTGAAATATTGTGAATTGTATACAAATTAATTTGGTGATGTCCTCACTTTAAGGAGTTTAAGCTTTCTATTGCATTTGTGAATTTTCTCAGTTTGCAAAATTTAGGGATAAAATATTCAACTCCACATGGAACAAACTCATAAAAGTCTAACCCCCAGTCTTTTTTCTACAATTCTCACACTGCATTAACGAATCGCTTACAAGTGTCACCGACTTATGTACAAACCTTTTCCGTCATGCTTCAAAACTGCTTTAGTCACGCCTTTGCTTAAAAAACCTGACTTAGACAGCAACAACCTTTTAAACTTCAGACCTCTCTCCAACCTCAATAACATTTCCAAGATCGTCAAACGTCTCTTTCTTACGCGTTTCAAGAAATACACCACTTCCTCTCCCAACTTCAGTCCTTATCAGTCAGCTTACCGCGAAGGCTATTTCACTGAAACTGCTCTTGCCTGTAGACCGGAAAACATCTTCTCGTCTATTGGCAATCGAAACGCCTACCTTTCACTATGCCTTGACGTCAGTGCAGCCTTTGACACCGTAGATCACAAGACACTCATTTCAAGACTCACCAAGAGCTTCGTTGTCTCTGAGACTGCTTTAAACTTGTTAGCTTCTTACCTGGGTGACCGGAATCAGCAGGTGGGCATCGGTGCCGCTCGGTCTGAGCCCGCTGTTTGCACTCGAGTGCCACAGGGATCTCTCCTTGGCCCTAGTGTTATTTACAGTCTTTACTTCCCCAATCAGCCGTATAACTAATCGCGTTGGAGTCCAATTACAACACAATAGCCACTTTCAATTGTTCATTCCAAACTCTGCTGCTGTAATTACATTTTCTACAATATCGACTTTTCTCAGATAAAACGTCTGCAAGCAGTCCAGAATGATCTCGTCCACGCAGTCATCAAATCTCCCAAGACACACCACATAACCTCTGTCTGAAATCACTTCATTGGCTAAAAGTCCCTGAACGCATCCATTACAAAATTGTATATCTTG